>KZ107114.1:0-89483 GCA_000504365.2 Pseudocercospora pini-densiflorae CBS 125139
TTATAGAACTCGATATAGCGATTTTTTTAGTATAAGAATTAATATAAACGTATCGCTATATATTATATATTAATTCGTAGAAGTATTAAGGTAAAATACTAAGATACTAATAAAGCTATACTAATAAAAGAGAGAGAAAATAAAAGAGTAGCTATAGACGTTAATAAGCCTATATCTTATCCTATAACGTTGTTCGTTTAGTAAGGATATATAGTACTATTTTTTAAAGTAGCTAGTAGTTAGTACGCGGACTAGGGTAGTCTATACCTAGATATTTACTACTCTTTAACGANNTTTAAAGTAGCTAGTAGTTAGTACGCGGACTAGGGTAGTCTATACCTAGATATTTACTACTCTTTAACGATAGCTAGCTTGCTATCTAAGGGAATTTAACGCGTAGGATACTATAATTAGCGTCCGTATAGATACGTTATCTAGTAGAGCGAGAGACCTTCAATACTATCGACCTTAAACCCCCTGTCGCGCACTGACCAGTGGCCACTTCAAAAAACAGCACTGTACTAGCACGCATCTGTGACAGGACAGGAACAGCAAGTGGTGTGCAGTGCGCTCCCCGAACCAAAAGCTCACGCCATGAACGGGATGCTTTTGTCGCCCACGGGAAATCAGTCTGGGGAAAGGAGTCGACTCCGCTCTACTTCTTGATGATCACGATCAAGAGTGTCGACGATCGTTCAACGCTGGTCACGGACAGCGACGGCTTTCCAGCTGAAACGACACGCTGCCTACTAATTCTCAGACCTGTCAATACAAAGCGATAGGAGTGTATGCCTTCATCCGTATCCTTCTGTGGTGGCCTATCTATGAGCATTCTTGCCAAGCCGCCGCCTCACGATGGCAGTCGCTCTTCCTGCCCATCGTGTAGACAGCGGAGCCTTCAACCACCTGCGGCAGGATATGTATCAGGCAACACCCACAAATCTTCTTCTGCGCAATAGATGAAGCCTGTCTGCACATCCATTCGCGGATCCAGAAATTTGGAACACGGCCGCTGATCCGGCAAGCCCTCCCTTTGGACCCAAGAAATGAGGCTTCTCCACCTCCACCGGGCAAGAGCACGGCTGAAACCTGAAGACTCTGGAGGCGCAGTACCATATTTGCTATAGGCCGTCTAATACCGCAGTAGACACCTTTGGTTCTGCTGGACGGAAGCCGACTGCAATCGTGAAGTGTTCTCGATCTCCCCCGGGGAACGCCAACTTTTGCGCCATCTAGGAATAGAATGTCGCGACTCGTTTGTACGGGCAGATCAAGCCACAGTTCACATGCTGATCTGGAAGGAGTAAACCCCCACGGGCTTACCACGAGGCTGACTGCGGAACAACCATAGGCTAAATTTCCTGGCAGGACGGAGTATTTCACAAGCCCTGCGGACGAAATGGCAGAGTCCTGGATGGAGACGTGTCGAGATCTAGGCAAAGTGGGTGCACGCTCAAAGCAGAAAGCGCAAGCAATGGCCGCGTAAAATGTTCAACGAAGCAGGCCGCTCGAACGTGCATCGTGCAGGTATCGTGCGACTGCTGCGCTTTGGTCCATCTCACCACAAGACTTTGATGCGCTGTGCAGCAAATGTGGGGGCGAAAGCCTTTCGTGCTACGAACAGTCCAAGGCTCCTCTATTCGCATCACGCGACATCGCATACCATACATCCACTCTAACACAGGATTATTATTGCCTTCACAGCACCGCCACCACCGCGGTCGTGTAGTGGTGCACACCACGGTCATCCGCAAGCCGAGGTCACACTCGTCGAAGGCACGAGGCTACGGCAGCTGAGAGAGCAGCACCCGATCTGCTCCGAACTGTGGAGAAGAAGCACTGTTGAGGGCCCTTGTAGCGGGTACCTCACTTTGCTCCAAAGTTTGCACGGGTAGGAGGTATCGGTACTTGTTCTAGCATGTGATGAACGTCTTCCACCTCCGCAAAACGACCGGAAAACAATTTCTTTGCGGTCAACTTTCGCGGTCGTCGTCCGGTAATGTTCGGTTTCCTCTCTGAATGACACTAAATCTGATTCAGTACCTTGCGCAAGCGCGAAAGCGGCCGCGGTGGAAGCGACAACAACCACATCATCGACTGTCTCCTCTTCCATGGGTCTCATCACACACGATCACCTCATCATCATTCTGAGAAGCTTTTCGCAATTTTCTTTCACATGATTTCATGTGCGCGCACTACAAGCCGCAACGTCAGGCTGGCTTGCCTCTCACCCTTTCGCACCGATTGCACATGCGATTCTGACTGGAGCGGACCTGAGCCGTGCGAAACCTTCTCTTATCGCAAAGATCCACGAAGGATTGCCTCCACATTCTCATCTCCAGGAAACATCAGCACCACGCACGTGGTAGGGTCTAGTCTCCGAGCTATTTCCGCTGAACACAATGCCCACGATCAAGTCCACAACTCCTGATATCGGAGTCTCCGCTTCAGGAAAGTCGCGATGAGGAATCCATTAGGTAGAGCTGAGACTTTGCCTCTATGCCTGTTGGACCGCATGGCAGACATGCTATAGCCGACCTCCATTGGCCTAGCTCCCTACACTCTTCAGATACAAAGTTATGGAAATCACGGCAAACAGGTTTCAATACTTGTAACCGCATCGACACCAACTATTGCTGCTACCGAGTCAGCGAGATGGTAAGGTGCAAGAATCTGCTTCGAGCGAGACTCCCTCGGCAGATGTCTTGTGTCCAACATAACGACTCAGCGAAGTTATTCTCAAGACCCAGCAATTGCCCGGCGAGTACTGCTCGACAATTACCGTCTCTATTCTTCGGACCCTGCTCCGTGCAACTGCAATATGGAAGGTACGTACCCTTTCCTGAAGTAACACTTCCGTCATTATCATCGTCTCGAGGCCTCTTCGCGGCTGAACGCATGGATGGCTTGTTCAACAAGGCACTACCAAGGCTCGGAGACAGGTAGGTTTGTGGAGTGCATTGACAGACTCTCGGGGATAGTTCAGCCTTATTGTTCCTCATCGACAGATGTGGCACCTATCGTTATCACTGCCAAAACGAGGAAGATTCTGATGAAGATACGGCTCTTGGCTCTAGTCTGTACGAAGCCACGATCCTGTCTCGAATAAATTGGTGGTCCGTCTTGACTTCCTTTTATCCGAAGGAAAACACGATTGCGTGGCGTTCACAAGGACCAGCCGGACCAGAATAGCAAGATCCCAAGAAGGTGCCCATGCTATCTCTGGCTTTCCTAGTAGTGTGCCGGTAATCATAGCCTTGGCTGATGAAGTCGGTAACTGGTTGAGCAACACTCGGTGCTCCGTATGGCTTATTCACATCTGATTATCTAGGTCACCGACTTTCAATTGCATGGCATCGTCAGCTGCTCTATACGAAAGCGTTTGGTCTGCTTACTGTCGCAGCCAAGGAGATAGAGCATATCTGCACTAATGTGAATCTCGACAACGTCAACAGCCCACGTGCTGATGCTTGATATGGATCGGCAATAAGGCCGCTATTCGACACTTCGACAGGGAAATATCTATCCTTGAATGTCCTATATCTCTTCTCTGAAGAGATGCGAGCTAATCATCCTCATTTATGCTATGCAGTCACAGCTACTGCTTGCGAAAGACTCTTTTGAAAAGTCTTCTTTGCCTCTTCATGTCCAATATTCCGTCCAATAATCACGACTTTGCCACCAGCGGTACTATCATCATCGCCATCGACAACAGCATCAATCAGCTCAAATATCTCTCTCACACCTTGCAAAACTTTTAGACCACCTCCCTGTAAAGGAATGCGCCCTTTGATACGATGTATCTCCCATCCTGATAGACTTTCTGCATCTGGTAGCCGTGTCTCCCATAGTACAGTCCTGAGCCATTCATCGAGCTTCTCGAGCCCGGCCGAGCTCAGGACGGGAAGATTCAACGTAATGGTTCCGATTGCTGGATCCAGGTGACTGTGACCTTTACTCGCAAATTCCAGATTTTCGGCAGAAACGTTGTCGTACGCGTGAAGATCAAGGATCAGTCCTTCAAGCTGCGGGACTTGAGAATGGTCTGTAGTTTCGATTCTTGCTAGAGCATTGATTGAGCGAACGCGATCTTGTACAGCCTTGAGCTCATCGCTCGAGATGAGATCAGTCTTGTTGATGATCAAGACATCGGCATGCGAAATCTGTAAGTGTGCGGTTGATAAGAGTGGACCGCCATGATCATGATCGTGGTGAACGGCCTCGTCGCCTTGTGGTGCGTCAAGACTACGCAATATATTCTTGCCGTCGACGAGTGTCACGATGCCGTCTAGATAGATCGTGCTTCCGAGCCCTTCGTCAACCCAGAACAAGGGAGCAATGTTGCCCGGATCAGCTAGGCCTGTGGTCTCCAGCAGGATGTAATCAAAGGCACCTCTACGTTCCATTAGGGATTCTATTGCGTTGACGCCGGAGTCTTTGACTGAGCAGCAGATGCAGCCATTTGCTAGGTCGAGCCATTCTTCTGCTTGTTGGTCGCCTTGGTTTACGGTGAGGGATTTTTCGATGTCGGTGCTGTTACCAAATTCTGAGGAGCATCAATAAAGGAACCAGAAAGGAGGGTGATCACTTTTGATAGACTGACCCACCATTTAATATGACGGCGATCTTCTTGCCGTGGCGTGCTGTGAGTATGTAGTTCAGCAAGGTCGTTTTCCCTGCTCCAAGATATCCTTGAGATGGTCAGTATAGATTCTTGTTTGAAAATATGCTAAGGGAGAGGGCGCAATTGATTGATGGAGTGAAGGAGAGGAAGCCTTTCCGAGATCTCAGAAGATGCCCTGTCTTATATCTGGTTTCCGAAAGCAAAGGACGAAACACTTGAACTGTCCTTGTGGAACATATCATCGCTCCTTATAGCAAGTGGTATGCTGAAGTCATCGCTAGTGCTTGACTGCGGCATCAAAGAACAACCTACCTGTAATGATAGTTATTGGGACTCGAGATATTTTCACGTCCTCCATCTCAGAGCTCAGCCCAGCTTCGACAGCATCTGTGCCATCAGCTGTCACCAGCATAGGCGGTGCTTCGTCGTCTTCCTCCATTTCTGCTTGCACCGAGACTGTGTATGAAAGAAAAGAAAAGGTTTATGTTGAAGAGAAGTACTCGGTGGCCCTTGCAGATCTCAAAATCGGAACCAGATCCGAGTTGAAGCAACACCAGCCAGCCATTTGGTACGCGCAACAGCTTTCTCTGTTATGGTTAGCAAACTCTGAATAGCTGGAAACAACAGTACGGCGCATAGGAAGCAGAGCTGTTATAACATTACTGGAGCGAAGACATACATACAATAGCCTAGTATGGCGGCCGCAGCCTCACCATCGTCTTCACCGCGGCTTCCATCACCACCGCCCATTGCAGAGGACCAGATTGGGCCAACATCGCCTGGTGTTTCTCTCTTCGAAGACCAAGACAAGCTACTTTCACAGAGCCTCGACGCTGGAGCATCGCGAAGAATACGGCCAGGCACAAAGTCAGAAGACATGACAGAAGGTCCTCCTTTGGTTGAGCTATCAGAGGTATACACAAAACAGCAATCGAGCACACGAGCTCCCGATATATGGCATGCTGACTCGAAATGCACAGATTGATACGGCGTTCCAGCTCACAGAGCACCTCAAAGCACTGTACTACCACCATACCCACCCCGCCGATTCCAACACCACTGTGCCCATCACCGCCGAGCTCGCGCGCCAGCTATGCAGACCGCCCGAAGGCACCTCCACCGAGATCTGGCTGTATGAGCTGGGTCGCTTCCTCATTCAGAAGACAAATGCCATCATTGTGCATCTCTTCGCGGACAGCCCGCCCTGCAGTCCACAGACATGCTCAGAAATGCGAGCCAGCGAATGGCAGTATCTATGTGCAGTCCATGACCCTCCCAAGAGCTGCTCAGCGATTGACTACTGCTGTCACACCCTAGACTGGGCTGCGACATCTTTGACTAGCAGCAAGATTTTTCCATCCCGATTGAACCTGGGCACTGCGGGCATGGGAGGCGGACATGACAAGACCATGCAGGCCCAGCTCAAGGAGATTACAAACATATTCAGACGTGTCTATCGAATCTTTGCGCATGCCTGGTTCCAGCATCGCGACATGTTCTGGCGCGTTGAGGGTAAGACCGGCTTGTATATCTTCTACAAGACTGTCTGCGATGAGTACAACCTGATCCAACCAGAGAACTACACTATTCCACCCGAAGCAGAAGGTCAGGAACCAGACGCATCTCGGTCTGAGAATGAGAAGCCACAAGTGCCTAGCATCCTGTCGAGGCCGCCCGAGGACATCACCCTTCCAGACCCAGCCAACACCACTATTGCTCATGGCAACACCACAAAGCGCCATACGCACAGCAGGGATCCATCTAGTTCGGTAGCAACTGTAATTCAAGAAGAAGCAGAACCGGAGGACGAGGATCCACCTCAACCAAAGCGCGGCCTTGACCGCTCGAGCACTATCTTACACACAAAGGCAGCAGATCCAGAGCCTCTGAGTGAACCCATCAAGGCTGAAGATGATGAAGCGCCAACTCCAGGTATTGAGCGCACCGACACTCTCAAGCCGACAACACCTGAGCCAAAACAAGCCGACGAAGAGGCTGATGCCGGAGAAGAGACTGTCATTCTTGCAGAGCCAGAAGGTGAAAGTAAGTCGGAGGCAGTACCAGATGTTCATGTCAAAGTGGAGCCGGTAGACCCGATCGACCCAGAAGAATCTCCCGCTGCCGACCCAGAAGAAGCTGGCAAGACAGTTGCAGATTGAGGGAGTCAAACCCCAATCTTCATTCTGTATCTGAGGGGCGCACTTTCAAGAAGCCGTAGTGCTGGATTAGCGCACCACGTACATTGAGTGTATTTTGCCCATGCGCGCCCAAAACAAATACTGGACACAGCTCCCAGGCTCTGACTGCCTCAACGCCCTCAAACCGCCAGTGACCTTCATCACACATCGACAGATTGCAGCGAGCTACTCATCACGACCATGTCTTCCCTAGGGCAAAAGCTGCGGAATGTCACGAGAATCCGCAAAAAGCAGTATTTCGACCCTCTCAATCTGCCATTGGAGATTCGACTTGCAATCTATGAAGCATGGATGGTCATCGAGCCACCTACTCTCGATACACTCGCCAACATCGAGCACCCAATACTCTATCCTGCCCTACTCTCAATTCGTCATGAGGCTTATGATGCATTGTTTTACGCCGCTCCACTTGTCATTTGGCCATTCATGAGACTGAGTGTTGCTGATGGCAAGACTCCACCATTCTTGAAAATGCACGATCATGTTTGTGGCGTCTCTGAGAGACACCGTATCAGACTCATCGAAGTGTGCTGCTGCATGGCCTTTTCGGGGAGAGGACATTTGACACCTGCCAACATACGCGCTTATCAAAAAGCATTCGATCTCAACCAAGATCAGTGCATCTTGAAGGAATATGATCACATCGAACGTCGACGCTTTGCCGCGCGTGTCTATCGAGAAGTTATCAGCACACTGCCTACAGATCATCAGCAACAGTGGAAGTGGAAGCTCATGTTCCGAATTGGGTCCAGATTGGTGACAACATTAGTTCCGGGCTGCAGTATCGGTGCTTGCGAACTTCGGTCGATTGCCCGCTGCGGGCTTTTCAGATGGCTTCGTTACGACTTTGCCTGTCGACGATGGGGACGTCGACGGTACTAGGTAGATAGCTGAAAGCTAGGCTTAGCAAGCACGATTACCGAGTTTCGAAGCAGGCATGTAGTGAACAGGCGACAACCAATTCGTAGACTATCTACAGTTCTTCCTCGAATCAGCATCACCTGGATTTCTTCCATGGTCTAGTCCTGTGGTCTTACATGCTCCCTCCATGCATCGTGGAAGGCATGCTTTTCTTGAGAGATGTGTTCACATGATCACACAGGAAGGCCAGTTTTCCCTTCTCAAAGCAACAATCAAGTCATCCCGATGCTTTCCAGAATGTCCTTGAAGCCAAGATACGCAACTGGAAGAGCGACGATAGAACGGATATGGAACCACACTCTGGGTTTTATAAGCAGCTTTGATGATCTATTTTCTGAAGATCGCGGCATATCGAGCGAATAGGACATGGATGTGTCTTGAGGCATGAGGCTTGTCTGGAAAGAGAGAAGGAGTTCTGCAATACTTTAACAGTCTTCGGTATCGAGCCTTGGATTCGATTACTGGACATCTATGTGACAGGATCCTTGCTTCACCTAGCGGGACTCGAGATGGCTTCTTGGACTGAGATCACAGGCTGCTTCTTTCGTGCCCTTTGCAATGGAGTCGAGAACCGAATATAGCGCACATTTATGTGATAAACTCATAGGAGACGTAAGAGAACTCGATACACGGCCACAATGATTTCGCCCTTACTATCTCGGTGAGAGACTATGGATGTGAAGCAGCAATGGATTGGGAATGCGACGTTGGAGAAGAGAGCGCACATCACGGGCATTGTGTACATTGCAGATGAAGTTGTGATCTTTGTTATGTCATTTTCGATAGCGCGAGCCCTATGCTTGGACTCCACGGCTTCAATCTTCACTCCCCATGCCTGCTTGGACAACACTCTTGTCGCGATAGAACATGCAGATCATACCTCGATCTCCAACGCCAACCATGATCGTAGCATCAGGACTCCAAGCGATCTGCGAAGTAGCAAAATGCGTCTTCGCCGAGAGCTTCGTGTTAGCTGTCACACTCTCATGAGCCTCAAGTGGCAAAAAAGCATCGCCGAGGGTGTACTCTCGCTCCTCTGCAGCGGTAGTAGTAGAGGCCTCAGCTATGTATGGTGGTCAGCACAGGCCGTCACATTCAAGGCAGGTGGAACTTACGCGTTCCTCTTGACGAACTACCAGCCACGCTCTCGCTTCTTCGTTGGAGGTCACCGAGCAGCGCGGTACCTTTCCTCTGCTTGCCTCGTTTCTTCGCTCTTGGGACTGGTCGGTCTTGAGGGTCGATTCCCTCCTCCAATCGCTGCATGTCCCAGAATAGATATTGGGATTCTTGGGTACCCATGCATAAGATTGGCCTCACATTCGGGGCATGTAGCAGGCCGAATCGGTGATAGAAGCGGTCGGTGTGCGGGATCTTGAAGGTCAGGAGACGACGGAAGCCCCGAAACTCTTCATTGTGCGGGAAAGACGATCTGGTTTGTTGGCCTGGTTCAGGAATGGGTGGATCTTCAGGTGGTGGCTCATCCGAGTCGAAGCCATCGATTTTCCAAAGGAGGATCTCGTTTTGATTGCCGCCTTTCTTTTTGTCGCTGTCGGCGCCTCGGGCCGCTTTTGAGAGGATGAGGTCGCCGTAGAACGCGAAGCAGTCCACGTAGTTCGGATGCAACTCTTTGCTGAAGAAGTGTGGGTAGTAGACGATCAAGGGCTCACTGGCTCTACTAGAGTCCTCAGCTCGTTCCAGTTCATCGAACCCAGGCACAGCCCAAAGGCACACTGCTGTATCGATGCCTCCTGAGAGGAGCCACTTTCCGTTCGGATGAAAGTGGATGGCAAGGATTGGTGCCCTATTTCCTGCTCCACCGAACAGTGCAACACATGGTTGTTTTTCGAAACGCCGCGCCAGGCTCCACAAGCGTATCGTTGCGTCTTCTGCACATGACGCTAGAAGGTCTGTTGACAATGGCGAGACTGCGAGATCATTGATGCCCTTTCCATGACCGGTGAGAGTCCGCACGGGCTTTCCAGTCTCAATGCTCAATATCTTGATGTGCTTTGGTTCGGATCCAGCGATACAGAGCCATGGAGTTCCTGTTTCTGGACATTTTGTCCACACGAGGCTGTTGTACGAACAGTCACCCTGCATATGTAATTAGTGGCCCTGCGAAACTCGTCACATGAAAAAGCCGGAGCCACTCACATCCTTGTCCCGAAACCACTTCAGTATCTCAAACGGCGGATCCGCCCCGCGCTTAGGACGACATACGACAGTCTGCGAACGTCAGATGAAATCCTCATGGATACCATTGAGGTGAGCACACTCACGTCAGTGTATCCAGTGAACGCAAATATCTGCTCGTCATCTTCAGTGCCGTAAGGATAAAATTTGACGTCAAAAATCGTTTCATCTGACGTTAATAAGCAGCAGACGTGGAGACAATACAAAATGAGAGCCTCGCCTACCATTCATCCATTTGGTGCAGCATTCTAGCTTTGGAAATACCTCATGCGTTTGTGAGGCCATTTCCGCCCAGCCCACGGCATTCGTTGACTATCGCTCCCCTGGCACCTCGCTAAGGTGCTCTGCAAGCATCAGTAGTATGGTGCTTGACGGAGGAATGGCTACCCGCGAGTACGAATGACCGGCCGAGCGCCACAGTGCCTGTCGAGGGTGCTGCCAAGTTCACCCTGTTACAGAGCCTGGCTGGTCAGGCACTACAGCACGCGGGAGTGACTGCCGTAAAGACGAACGTTGCTGCAAGAACCGTCGACAGCGAATCAAATCAGGATTCGGATTTGTTCGGACTTCACGGCGAGGCAGCAGTCCTGTCGAATGTTGCAGAGGCCCGTTGAAATGCCGTTGAGCGCGCAATTCCAGCGTGCGAACGTCACACAGCGAGTTCAATCGACGATGAAATGCGAAGATTGCTGGTTGTAGAAGCTAGACGTGGACCCGTGGCGGTGGCCTGGCGGATGATCAATGCATGAGCGACCGGGATGTTAATGCTTGGTGCTGCAGTGGAAGGCTTCCTGTATGGTGTTGCACGTCCGCGTGAGGACTGTGGTGCGCTTCGGATTGAACCTTTCCTTGGTCTGAAGGCTGACAAGTTGTTGTGCAGACGTGCAGGCCGGCAGGTGCAGTCGACGGGCGTGTCCCTAGTTTTCCGGAGCAATCTTCCAAGGGTCCTGGCGTAATATGAACGCTCTGTAGAACTAGTCTCCGCGCTGATGGCTTGCGAGCGGCCTCCTGCATCCGTCGAAATTAGCGACTCACGAGCTCATTACGTGCGTGTTAGCCGAGAGTTCCACCAGCATCCAGCTGGGCCTCACGACGCGTCAAGCAAATATGGCAACGTCCGGGCAAGAACAAGGGAGAGAGGCGTTTCTTGTGAGGTGCGTGACAATAGTGAGCAGAGGCCAATTTAGGGCATAGGCCGCATAGCAGACTCTGATGTGCGTTTGTTTGGGTTAGAGAGGCAAACGCATGGCCTTTGTACAGTCACCTGCCAGAGCCGTTCAGATACCGCCCGTAACCAGGGTGTGTAGCAAATCAAACAACAGGATTTGGACTCTATCCGCCGCTTGCTAGGGCTTAAAACGACGAATTTTGAGGAAACCCTCTCTATCGGATTCGAATTTCTGTTCTACTGCAGCTTTAGTAGGGAATTTGAAGCCTCTAGTAGGGTAGTTTTCGCCAAATTATCCTTCTCAGGTAGGAGTTAGGGCTCGGGTACGCTAACGAACGGCTTTGAGAAGTGACTGTAGGTCATGTAAAACATACATTAGAGCGCAGTCTAGTCGCGGGGAGCAAGTAGCCCTGCAGCAGTCGTCTGAGAGCGGGTATGCCAATGGCGCTGCTCGGCACGCTTTGGCGCTATACAGCAGAACGCCTTGCCTCCCTATACCACTGTGGCGTGGTTGGAGCTTCGCAGTAGGATATGTGGATGCGATGGACGTGATGAGCGTCAAGGCAAGGCGCGTGGCAATGCTGTCTGCAGGAAGAAACCATCGAATGGTCTACAGTCCTGGAGGTTGGTGGTCGTGGCATTCCTTCCCCGCCTGACCCATTTTCTAAATTCTCGGCAGCGGCTGCCGCAGCGCTGCGTCATTGTGCACAGACGCATTTTCACGGACCCCTTCGCACGCGAGAGCCTGTACGGTATACATGGCCTGGATTGGCCGGGGGGTTTGAAGAAAACAGCACCTCTGCGACACAACTGACCTGGTCGTATACCGCCGCACGAACAGCCGAGCACCCCTTGCAGCTCACACTGAGGTGCTACGAGTCGCGTGGATACCCGGCGCATTACGGAGTCACCTACCAACTCGGCCTCAAAAGCGCCCATTCTCACCTAGACGAGCAGCAGCTCGCACACCATCCTCCTTCTGCCCTCAACTCCAACCTGACCAGGTACCAGACCTTAATATTAAGCTTCGCTGCTCTCCTAGGACTTGCCTGGCCACAATTGACTTTGGCACGGCCGTCGCCATCATCCACGTTGCCTACCACGAATCAGCAACGGATACAGCAGCAAGGTTCTGCTCCCGTCCAAGCACCTTCAAACCTTTGTCGACGAGCGAGAGCAACCTTCACCTCGCCCTTGTTCGGCAGAGCTGTACTGCCGTCGACAACGTTTGCGACGAGTCTCAAGGCTTGACCTGCCTGGGTGGCGATGTGCTGTCTGGGCTGAAATAGCACTTTCTGTTTCTCTTCGACCCAGTGGCAGGACTGCCTCAATTGCCGTCGATATGGAGACGACATTCATTTCTATTCATGGTGAGCCTTGCAGCAAGGATGTGCCTCTCCAAGAATTATCACTTACTCGCCGCGCAGATTTGACCGACAACGCGACCATTCTATACTCCTCTCACTCCGTTGTCGACATCTTGGGATTCACGCCCGACGAAATTGTCAACCGTTCAGCATGGGAGTTCTTCCCGGAGGACGAGCTTCCAGTGGCTCGCAAATTCCACCAGAAGCGTGTTGCCACCGACAAGGCTGCCGTGCTCGCCTACATCCGCGTGCGCAATGCTGATGGCCAATGGATCGGCTGCGAATGCTGTTTCACCATCGTGTACGATGTTATGGTGGTTTGTACCAGTGTTTATCGTCGCGGACTCAAATCTGACAGTAAGTGACTATCGCACCTGCCCGCGATGAGTCTGGTCATTGACACGAAACAGAGCGCGCCCTCGAAGCCCCAATGGTACGACGCATCTTCTCCTCGTCGCCAAAGGACCCAAGATACCACATGTTGTCACATCTCTCGACCAAGTTCTCATTACCAGCAAAGAAGACGCAGCACGAGCCACGTGCAGCACTGTTCCTGAATCGGTTCACTCGCACATTGACCATCATGTACGCCACCAGCGGTCTTGCCGAAGTTATCGGTATTCCAGCAGAGACCATGCGCGGCCGAAGCTTCTACTACTGCATCTCGGAGAATTGCCTGCAGGACGCTGTCAAGTGTCTCGAAAATGCCAAGGGCAACGATTCCATCGCGTACCTTCGCTTTTGGTTCAGAGATCCACGTCTTGACGATGAAGAGGCCGCGTCTGACGTGAGTGACGAGGAGATGACCACAACGGACACAACTAGCGAAGAGGGCGGCGTTCACCTCCGCACCTCTCCACCGACAGACACTCAAGCCGGAGCTATGGACATCGATAGCGACGAGTCCAGGCATTCTTCTGGCGACAGCACTCGTAACGCGGATACACACGAAGCAATCTTTGGCCAAGCACGTCGCGCTGAGTCGTCCACGTCTTCTTTGGCACCTTCACCAGAACGTGAGCGAAATTCGCCTCAAGTACAACGAGATCCAATCGAGCTTGAAGCAGTCATCTCCTGCACCTCGGACGGTCTTGTGGTGTGCTTGAGGAGAGCTCGTCCAATGATCCCACACCCTACCCAGCGCCCATCACAGCCTGTGCACCAGAACGGCTTCTTTGCCGCCCCTTGGGCCATGGAACCAATGCTGCCACCAATGGAGACCAGAGCCGCTGCTGGCTATGGTACAAGTTTCGCGCCATCTCTCGGCCCACAAGGTGCTCGGAAGGACAGCTCAAATGTGTCGCCAACCGCTGGACCAGATCAAATTGACTTCATGGCTGCCATTCGCGAACAAGCCGTCTTTGCTTGGGCGCTCACTGGTATCAACGGAGTCTTGGCTGACTATGCCCATGGTAAGCCAAGCGGAGAGTCCTTGCCATCAGAGGGTCTACCTGTGTGGTCTAGCGATCCACGTGCTCAGCCCGACAACAAGAAGGATTTGCCTAGTCTTGGCGATGGACCTGGACCTCATGGCCCTCAGATCTTCGGCGACCCTGGGCTCGATAGGAACAGCAACAGTGGTAGCCGCGGCATGGGCAGTAACAGCGGAACGAGCAGCTCTGGCAACACGCCATATTCTGGACCACGCTGATATCCCGGCACTTGACTCTCCATCCCAACGAGACAATGATGAACGAAGACTTGGCCTCCGCGTGCGGTATGCTTTTGCTTACCTTGCTCCAGGCTGTCACTTCAGACAGCCTTTGCTTTGATTCTGCTTGCTAGGCGTTCTGCTTCGAGTGCACCACTAACGAAGCAATGACGCGCAAGATACCAAGAAAGAGAGAGTTGCTACAGCATTTTAGCGTGTATGATTTGTTCGGTCTCGGAATACCACTCTGCGAAAAGGTGCGAAATTATGGCTGCTGGGCGTTAATGGAAGGATGACTGCTCGGGCACTTTGCTACTAGTGCTGGAGGCATAGTTCAATTCAAAGAAAGCGAGATTCTCTCACAGAGACGCAAGACTCTGTCATTACCATCCATTCTCAGTTTCAAGTCGAATGTATTGTCGTTGACTGAAGTTCACAGGCGCGGATGCAGAGCTTCGTGATTGGCTTTGCTTGCCGCGCGGTAGACACAAGCCAAGCGAGCCTTCAAGTGATGTAACCTGGCCTTGCTCCTCGATGCTTGACACTTTCTTGCTACATACATGCATTGAGGCCACTGAGGCAAGACATAGGCAGAATGACAGAAATCACTGCCGATTTTAATGTCTGCCTCAAGGAGAAAGGGGCTCAAGTCGTTTTGAAGAAAGAGTACGATATTCACACCATCAACTCTTTCCTTCAGGAAGCATATGCCATCGTATGCAAAACTCCTGACATATTGACGTGACATGCTCTGACGACTCCGCAGAACACGCACGTTACTGATCTTATACGCGACCTGCGAGCTAAGCGACCTGCATACTTGTCTGCTGCCCAGCCATCTCGACGACGACAAGCTGCATCGGACGATAATCGTGCTCGACCGCTAACAGACCGCGAACGAGACGCCTTCGATGCCGAAACCAAAAGACTGCTGAAGCAGCTCAGTGGCGCGATCACAGCTTTGAAACAGGTGGAAGACGCCAGAAATGAGGCAGCAGATGCCATCGCACTTCGGAAAAGAGCAAGAGGTGGACTCGGTGCTTTGGGAAGATGGGCGGCAGGCGGCGCGGTGACGGCCAAATCACCTGAAGAAGAGATAGAAGAAGCTGCACGGAAGACTGTTGCTGCTGTTCGAGAGAGCATAATTCTGTACTTGCAGACCAAGCTCAAGGACGCCAGCACCATTCAGCAGGAAATGATGGACGCGCGATTGAGCAGAGCAGAAGAGAAGGCAAAGTCGATATTGGCCAAGTCGACGGTTGGCGCGAGCATACAGCATGCGCTGGACGAAGAGCCAAGCACAGCGAAGAGAAAGCAGTATTCTGGGGATCTGCAGAGGGAAGCCACACAACCATCAACGACTGAGCAGTTGACGCAGGAACAGCTTCAGATGTTCCAAGAGGAGAATCACGAGCTTCTAAAGCACTACGAGGATCAGCTAGACCAGGTGCGCACAGCGGAGCGCAGCATTCTGGAGATCAGTGAGCTACACACCACGCTGCACGCCAATCTTTCACAACAAGCCGAGCATATCGAACAACTTGTGCAGGATTCATACTTGACGACTGAGAATCTCGGCAAAGGCAATAAGGAGCTCAAACGAGCGAGCGAGAGACGAAGCACAGCTCAAGCACTATTCTGGTCATCTGCTGCGTTTTGCTCCTTCTTGATTGTCTGGGATCTGTTCGTGTGAAGCCGCACATGGAAGAGAAGATACATTTTTGCTACCCATGTGTCTCAAAATGCTCCTACAAACGCCGTTCCATGCAATGGTATCAAAACGAATATCAGCATATGATGTATCAGCCAAGAACGCTCTCCGCCAGCGCCGCTCAAATGCGTGCTCGAAACGAACAAGGGAGAAAGCAGCAAAGCAATGCCGTCGCTTTCCCGTGCAATTGCAAAGAACCAAGACCACCACATATATCCACACGCGCAATTCCGCCAATCTAAGCTTGTCGCGACAACTGCCTCTGAAGCACATCATTAGGCGTCATCTTCATGCTGGTGATGGCCTGGGTTCTGCATGTTGTTGATCACTTCGTCGATATAGCTCCAATCGATGTGCGGGGGACTTGCCATAACGTCCAGCATGGGATCAAACGCAATCTGTTCGGGGATCGAAGCTGAAGCCTCAGCGTCTTGAGTCTCGCGGACCAGTTGTTCGCTTGGGCTGGGATTATTTATGGGCGAGGTCATCCCACTCATGGGACGTGACAACAGCTCATTGAGCTGTGCAACGTCATCTTGTAATGCCGTCCAAGTTGCTGTATTCACCGCTGGCTGGTCTTTACTGGATTGTGGCACACCTGCACTATTTCGTCTCAAGCTTGGATCGAGCCCACTAAGGGATTCTGCTCTGAAAGTCGACTGTGCTCGAAGCTGTCTTGTGGTGTGTTGGATTCGATCAACCAAGCCTTCGATCTCGCGCAACCGTTCCGATGGCAATTGTGAGCCTGCCGACCCGGTCGACCTCTCTTCGCGGTTGCGGCTGCTACCAGGCATCTCTGCTGCACTCCTGTTATTACCCATGTCGTGAGGCAAGAGAGATGATCGACTTACCAACGAATTGATATTCACGAGTCCGCCTCGGAGCTTGATCTTCATATACACACTGCTCCGGCAAATGTCAGCAAGCGTTCGGCGCTACGTTGCTCCTATGCGCGTCAGACCTGGCCATCCTCCTTGACCAACGAATTGTCATGCGGGGCCCCGGGGATAGCATATACCTGCGAGGTACCATGGTAAGGAACATCAATGTGGTATGTGTACATGTACTTACCAATGCACCGCTCTCTCTGCATTTGTTACAAATCGGCCGACCTCTATCACAACGGATCTTTCTTCGCCTAGACAACGTAAGTATCAGGTAAAGAAGCCCGCGAGGGAGATCTCGTACGTACCTGCAGGGCCTACAAGTTGTAATGCTTCTGTCAGTGGTTCGACTTCGTGGTGGCATTGTCGTTTCAATGTCTCGGCGAAAACATACTGTTCTATCAACCAAGCCACACAGGTCATCATATACGGAACAAACCCAAACTGAGACTTGCACTCACGCTCGCTAATCCTAACTTCTCACCACGATGCTTCTACGCTACATCGAGCAATCAGACTCGAACATCTTCCCAGCGCACCGCTAATAGCCCCAGCAAGCCGTGCCTTGTTCACAAGGCTCCGTGATATCACGACATGGGAAACCTCAACCGGTCTAGCTTGAACATGCAATGAACCGTCTCTTCACGACCGCCGCGATTACTATAGACGATCGTGACTTCAAAGCTTGAGGCTCTGCAGATGAAGTGCCTACCACACGTACTTTGGCCGAGAAGTCGCAGGTGCGGGTCGGCGATCGGGCAATTGTGGGGCTGCGTGTCTGCGACACCTCCGACTTCTCGATATTGAACTCCGTGTTAGCCGATGTCACTGAGCCGCGGTATAAGAGTGTGAGATGATGGATAATGCTGAAAATCATCAGCGAGGCCCTTGTTGTAGGACTGATGAAAAATTGTTCGAAAAGGAGACCATTCCCACTGACTCCAGGCGACATGCCTCGGATTCGCTAGTTCCACACTACTAGCAGGATCAATAGAACAGCTTTCCAAAACATCTATATACCATAACATAAGTATCTATCGCGCAAAAACACCCATTGACCTGGCCTTTTCGTCACACAAACCATTCATCATGCAAACCTACTCCTACACAGCCCACTACATCATCTCCCATTTCCTCTTCGCCTACGCAGGAATTTCCTCTCGACCATGGAAAATGTACTATAAAATCGACCACAATGTTTCTCCAAGAGCCGATACTGTGAAATATGGACCTAAAGCTGTAGCTGAGGGGAAATTGTGAGCAATCGAGACGAAGAAGAGATGAAGGTGGGTGTACTGAACTTTTTTAGGACGCAAAAACAACTCAATCAAATTATACGTGTTGAAGGAGGTATGTACTACGAGAAAGATAGAATGGAGATGAGAGGCTGACGAAGAGTGATAGCGCATGCAAACTCTGTGGAGCATTTCCCGTTGTTTGTGGCGGCTATGTTGTTTGCTCATGTTTCTGGTGTTGATATTTCGGTGATTAATAGTGTGGGTTTGGCGTATACGATCTCGAGGATTGTTTATGCTGGGGCGTATATCTTCATCACGGATGCGAACTTGAGTTTGTTGAGGGGTGTTGCGTGGTGGGCGAGTAATATTATCTGTTTGAGGGCGTTGTGGTTAGGTGGCCAGGCGATGAATTGGTCGTATGTAAGGCCGGGGGAGAAGGTGTGGATTTGAGGGGAGGATTTGGGGGTAGGAGTAAGTAGGGAGGTGGAAGAGCTGTAGGTCGGAATATTGGTAATGAGCCTACTACTGTTGCATTGCTTTTCCGGTCTGTCGATGAGCGCCAGGCTCCATACCTTCCCATGCTGAACTTTACACATACACACATGATATCATGCAGCCTTATGCAGCCTTCCGTCCCAATGGCGTGAGCCACTGTCGATATTTTTTTTTCTCATCATCCTCATGTCATTCAAGCCACGTTCTTCCAGAGCCGTTCTTTCTATGAAGTCTCCCGCACTACGCTGTCGACTGACTTGGCGAAATAGTCAACGTTCTTGGTATTGAGACCAGCCATGCTGATACGGCCGTTCTTGGTCATGTAAATGTGATATTCCTCACGCAGCTTATTAACCTGCTGCTCGTTCAAGCCAGTGAAAGAGAACATGCCGATCTGGTCAGTGATGTGGTTCCAGGTGCCGGGTGTGCCCATCTCCTTCAGCTTGGAGTGGAGAGCGTTGCGCATCTCAATGATACGACCAGACATGGTTCGTAGATCTTCCTCCCACTGAGCGAAGAGCTTGTCGTCGTTGAGCACAAGGGATGCGATGCGTGCACCGTAAGCAGGTGGGTTCGAGATTTCAGATCGCTGAAGAATAGCAAGCTGGCTGCCGACGCGAGCGACTGTCTCGCTAGCGTGCTGGCCTGGAGCAGTAATAAAGTGGAAGCAGCCCGCACGCTCGCCGTAGAGACCGAAATTCTTGGCATATGACTGCGCAATGAGAAGCTCGAATCCTTGCTCGACGAAGTAGTTGATTGCCCATGCGTCCTTTGCAAGCGATCCTGAAGCAAAACCTTGGTATGCTGTGTCGAAGAATGGGAATTGGTGCTTCGCCTTCATGACCTCCGCAATCTGCTTCCATTGTTCTTGTGTTGGGTCGACACCGGTCGGGTTGTGTGCGCATGCGTGAAGCAGAATGATGGCACCCTCCGGAGCCTTCTTAAGCTCGCCGATCATGCCATCGAAATCTAGACCCTTGGTCTTCTTGTCGAAGTATGGGTATGTCTTGATTTTGAGGCCAACATTTGTGAAGATCTGGTTGTGGTTTGCCCATGTTGGGTTGCTGACATAGACTGCCTTCGCTTCGCTATTCGATGGGTGGTAGAACTTGGCAAGGAAGAGTCCACCAAGATGGACTGCACCAGTACCTGAGATGGTTTGGAGCGACACTGCTCGCTTCTCAGCAATAGCAGGAGAGCTCTTGCCGAGGATGAGCTTTTGTGAGGCGGATGTGAAGTCGGCGAGACCGGCAATTGGGAGGTACTCGTGGTTGAGGTCTGGGTCGTTGCGAAGGAGCTCATCGGCCTGAGGTAAAGATCAGTAAGAGTCATTGAAGACCTGTAATATATGTATTCGTTGCTCCAGGGCCGCCTGTCGAGATCTGGTCATCGTGGCGACCATATGGCCAAGCACAGAACAAGCTACCAAGTCTGTGAAGCCAGCCTCACTTTCAGTCAAGCAGGTGAGTGTGTGAATCACTTCAGCCCGCCTCCATTGATGAACTATGCCAATGCTTGCCATGATTGCCACCACATAGCTTTAACTATAAAGAACGATTGACCTTACCTGCTTGACGACTGGCAACACCCACGGCTTTGCGTTGTCGTCTCTGTATGCTCCAATGCCCAAATCGACTTTCTTTGGATCAGTGTCTCTGCGGTACGCCGCCATCAGCCCAAAAAGCGGGTCTTCTGGAGCTTGAGGGCACACATCGTTGGTGAACGACGTGGCCACGGTTCCGTTGCTAATGCTCCCCATTTGGCCTTTGAGTTGTTGTAATCGTTGGTTTGGTTGTGAAGAAGTGTTGTTTGTATTTGTAGTTGTCATCTTTCCAAGTTTCAATTGGTGTTTCAAGAAGCTGGGGAACGTCGGTGAGGCAGGTGCGGCGCGCGGCTATTGGACCCTTGTCTACGCGCGGTTCTGGTATTGGCTGTAGCTTCACGGCGGTGGGCAGATGCGTCTGGAGACTGGGGTCGCGACGAAACGGGATGTTAGGTAATGGGAAGCGAGGATTGTGATGGAGAACTGGAAGGAGAGATGGAAGTGAAGAGGACGATAGTTTTTGATGACCCGGATCATTTTCATTGCATGTGATATCACCATCTCATAGTCTCTCAGGTACCCGTGCTGAACCACTTCGATGCCGAGGCACTTGGTATATCCCTGCTCCGGTCTTTGAATTGTGGCTTTCCTTCTCCCTGCACTTCATCAACGACTCCGACGTCTTCGTGACTGTAGCAATGCAACATATACGATGTCAGCATTGCAGAAAAAGCACAATTCCCGCAGGAGTTCTCCAGCCGTCCTAGAAATGCTTATAGCTGCTCCCAGATGTGGGCAGAATCCTTCCGGTGTCATCCCAATCTCAAACACCATTTCCACGCATTCCGCTCAGTCTTCCATCAGAGACTCATGCCTCCAGAGTTCAGGCTTGGATGTCAAGGCAAGGACCAATGCTTCGCCTCTGTAATCGGCAGCCTGACGGTATACCTCTGTCGCATTGACGACTTCATTGAGCTCTTGAAGAAATTCTGCCGGCGCCATGAGGTTCCGTGAGTTCAGATGCAGGCCTTTCGCCTCGGAAAATTCCAAGTAGACGGGATATCCACAATCGTAGTACATCAGGTGCAACATCATAGACCGCATATTTCGCGTTTGGCCAGCTGCGATGGTGTTTGCCCACTGCTCAAGCTGTTCCATCACATACGGTGCAGAGGCTTGGTCCCCTGAATGGTCCGAAATTTTGAGGTCGAATCTCGTCATAGAGTAGAAGATCGGGAGCGTTTCGCGCCTCACCAGAGAAGACGAATGCAGCAGGGCCGGATACTGTGAAGCCCTGCGGCGACGGCGGGAGTACCGCCAGTAGATATCGAAGTACGCTCCTTCCTCCCAGAACTTTTCATAGATCCGTACTCTGAGCTCTGGCGGCAGATCCATGAGACGGAAAGGCTTGACCAACTTTTCGACGTGCTTGAGAAGTGCAAAAGGCTCGACCTTGATCTCGTCTGGCACACGCTTCAGAAGCTCATCGCTAATAAAAGCGCGGACCTTGGCCGCTGCATCAACTTTGACATAGTCCTCTTGAAAGTCGTAAATGATCTCCTCGTATGCCAGATCACCGAAATGCAGGGTAAGAACAGCCTCGACTCGAACTCGCCATTCCCGGTAGTCGCTGCCCTCGTGGAGCACGCCGGCGATGGTGAATCTGCTGGGATGGACCATTTTGTGCAATTTCAATGCGTGAGCAAGAGGTGGCTGAGACGTTAATGTCCAAGATCATGAGCGCAATCGACTCGATTAAAGGCGCGAGCGGGCAGGCGGCAGTGAAGCGTCAAGGCGGAAGTCACGATTGAGAGCATGACGCGAAGCTATCGCGAATCAACCTCATTCGTCGCTGGACAAAGCTGATGAAATTCGTCATTCGCATTATATCCGCCAGTATCACCATAGATTCCGCGGTAGGAGGCCTATGAGATTAAACTTCTCTTTCCAAGACTCGCGCAGTGTTCACAGGGTCTTGAAGTTGTCAGACGCCAGTTTCGGAAATTTCACTATTAGTGAGGCCCCTGCAATTCTTGGACGTATCTTTGAGGGTGCTTTTGATACGATGTCTATCAATCTGTGAGCGCACGTCAGTACTGTGATCGTGACATTCGAGATGAGCCAAACTAAGTGAGTGAGGTGAGGGCCTCAGGACATTAATGTTCTGATTTCCTCCAACCTCCGCAGCACGACTCATTGAGAAAAAGCGTCAGCAGTCATATCATGCTGAAGAAGATAATCAAACTCAAGGATCGACTTTCCGAGCACGAGAGCGCTCTCAGCACAATCCTCTTTGCTCGTCCACTCTTCAGCAGCATGAGACACTCCGTCCTTAGCTCGTGCAAAGACCATTGCCGTAGGACATACAAGCGTGGTCATGGTACTATCGTGTGCAGTCAAAGTATCGGCTCCAATACCTTTGTCGCCGCATGCACGCTTGACGCATTCGACAGCCTCCGGCCAGAACTTGCCGGGCTCCAAGTGCATGATGCGAGCACTATCAAGCTTGACTTTGGCGGCTGCCGCTCTGCTCTTCGCTCGAGCTTCCACATCCTTATTCATGGCTGCAAGCTTTCCTGAGTCGGGATGCATCAGGCAGAAGACAATCTTCGTCCAGCTCTGGATGTTGCAGCAGCCAACAGGGCCTGAGAGAATGCTGGTCACTGTTGTAAAGCCGCCATGGGTCGAAGGCAGATCTTCAATATCAGCGATCGTCTTAGCAGCCGTGACGAGACTGTCTTTCCTGCGCTCCATGGGATACGTATTCGCGTGCCCATCTTCGCCGTGGAACGTCATTTCGAGCACAGAGATGCCTTGCCATCCCTCCACCCAGCCCACTGGCTTTCCGGCTGCTTCCAGAGTGGTCTGTTGCTCGACATGAATCTCAAAATGTGCCGAGATGGGACACTCCTGGAACGTATTTGGTCCATGCCCAACATATCCGATAGACGCAAGAGCAGCGCCCAAAGCGTCGCTGCCACCATCGTTCGCCTTGCTCTCATGCGCAGCGTTTACACTGCTCTGGCCTGCGTAGACACACGAGGAGCCAAGTGGTGGAAAGAAGCGAGCACCTTCCTCGTTGGTCCAATTGATGAGTGTAATAGGCGCAAAGGTTTCCACTGCCTGTTCCTTCATACTGCGAACGACCTCTAGTGCACCCAAGACTCCTAGTGGGCCATCAAAGCGACCGCCAGTGGCGACTGAATCAAGGTGGGAGCCCATAGCGATCGGCGGCACCTGACCCTTGCCTGGGAAGGTAGCGAATTGTGAACCTGTAGCGTTGACCGTGTACGTTTCTGCTCCGAGGGCTTTGACTTGGTCACGAAACCAGTCTCTGGCCATTTTATCGTAGCTTGTCCCACTCAGCCTGGAAAGGCCTCCAGCCTCGGTCGTGGCATTAGGAGCAGACCATTGTGCTGTGTTGTGAATATCGTTCCTGAAGTGAATTAGTAGTCATTCTGAATGCCTACGCAGGTGTGGTTCACCATAGTCTCTCGCCATTGATCGTAAATCTTTGGGCCTTCGTTGAAGTAAGACTGCTATATGCTCGGAATGTGTCTCTGCTGAGTCTGATATAACACGACTTCGAATGTCGCAAGGCAAACATTCTGTCAGACTTAGCTATGACCTTGCAGTGTCGAAGAACTTGTCAATTGTGTTGTTGATATGGCTCTCTGTGTTTACAATAGGTCATGACGTGCGATACATTGCTTATCGGTATCGCTTGACATGGACATAGGCCAGACGGCCGCTCAAGCACAACCATTTCGGGCAAGATTTGTTATCATCGGCCAGTGTTCCATCGCAAAATCAAGTAGCTTCCTGGTCGAAAGGAGGCGCAAGTGGCGCTGCCTTGTCACTGATGGGCATCGTGAAGATCCTGGTCTTGCAGCTGAAATGTTTCGATTGTCTGAAAATACAACGAAGACAGGAGGATGGAGGTCAGCGCACGGAGAAGATGCAGGTCACTGCCGCCAAGCCCGCTTCGACCAGTCTCGCTTGCTGTTGTTCTTGGTCCTCGTCCTAACCCTCACCATGCCTGCTATTCAACGTACTGTATTCACATCACCTATGCGAGGATTAGGGCGATGGCTTCTCGCAGACTGAATCAATACATCCAGCTCGAAGAAGGAGTCGTGTAGTAAGTACCCCTGTCCATGGCAGGTCTGTGCGTGAGTTCTGCTCTCCTTTCCCTGTTGTACGCTCTCAGTGTTCAACACGACGACGGACTTGAGAAGTCAAGACCACTGACACAATAGACTACAACATCGATATGGCTCCCAGACGTAGAAATGTTCGCACTGGCAAAGCTCCAGCTAGGAGTGCGGACCAAGTGCTCGAGCAGCCATCGTTCAAAGCTCAGTCAGGAAGGTCGCCAAAACACCAGAGTGCAAAGAGAGATGTCTCTCTGCTTCAAAGCACGGAGGACACGTCCACGCCCAGCTCTTCCAGGTCAGCACCAGCCGTAGCCGAAGCATCACGCTCCGAACAGACTACCATCGAACCGGCGCAGGCTCAACCAGAGACAGCCTCTGAACTCATACTTCGTCAGCTCATCCCTCTGCAATTGCAGCAGTCGCGCCAATTGGAAGCGCTTTCTCTCAATATCTCGGGCATACAGCATCGGCTTAATAGCTTGGACAGATTGCGGGAGAGAATCGGTATGGTCGAGCGGATGCTCGGACGCGTCGGATCTCTTGCGGAGGGCACCAGGGACATCTCCATCAGGACTCGGGAAGAACTGGACACGACTGCAGCAACAATTGCTGAAATCTGGACATGTGTCGACGGCACCGCCAGGGTTGTTGATGGGATTAACGAAAACGTCGAAGGTCTCGGTAGGCAGGGCGACCAAATGTGGGAGACCATCGAAAATATAGAAACAAAGGTCGAGTCTGTCGGGATGACGATTGACGATGTTTACAGCAATAGCGAAAGGATCGAAGAGGTGGTCACTGGTACGGAAGATGCACCCGATGGTATTCGAGAAACGGTCAATGGGTTGGACGCCCAGGGCGATGGTATAGAAGAGATGGTAGATGGCATCCAGGCGCAAACTGGGCTTACTGGGCATCATGTGCTGCAGATTGCTAATGCCGTGGACAATATCAATCGCTCGCACGCTTCAAAACACCTGGTTCGCGAGATGCTGGGAACCTGTGCGTCTGAAGAGACCTCGCAGCAAATTCTGCTTCAAACAGTCCAGATCGGTAGCGCCTCAGTTGCCAGTCGGCTCACCCAGGTAGAGCGCGCGGTGAACAACATTCAGGCCCTTTTGCACCGGCAACTTGAGCAGTCCGAATGAAGATTGACCTTTTGAAAGGCCATTCATTGGTCAGGTCGAGGACTATGCGCCATTGGCACCTCTGAGAATCGTGATCGCCTCAATTTGTCGCAAGTCGATATCTGCTTCGGGCAACATTCCAAGGACGACCGGAGTTACGGCCGGCTTTACGAAGAGATGATGTAATTGGTTGATCGACAATTCATCAAGAATATTCATCAGCTCTCTTCTGTTCTTTCTTCCACCAAGCATAGCAAACATGGCACGCATTATCATCACCGGATCTGCTGAAGGCCTTGGCTCCTTGGCGGCCAAGGAGCTCGCCAGCCGTGGCCATCAGGTCTACCTCCACGCACGATCTGCGTCTCGCGCCGAGGATGCCATGAAGAATTGTCCTAAAGCCGAAAAGTGCTTCGTTGCCGACCTCTCCTCACTTTCAGAAGTCAAGAAGCTCGCCGACGACATTAAAGGCTTAGGCTCCGTCGATGCCATCGTTCACAATGCGGGCGTCATGCACGGAGTGAGCGGCAAGAAGGCAGCAGAAGGCGACTATGGCCTACTGTTTGCCACCAACACATTGGCACCTTATGCTCTCACCTCTCTGGTCGCTGGTGCCTCGAAGAGACACGTATTTCTCGGTTCTCAAATGTCAAATGGAGGCGACGGTTCACTTCGCAATCTGAAGGAATGCGGCTATGGGGACTCTAAGCTGCACAACATCTTGCTTGCCTTTGGATTCGCGAGACACTTGAAAGCAGAAGGCGTGGATGAGAGCAATGCGCTGGATCCTGGATGGGTCCCGACCAAGATGGGTGGTGCAGGTGCGCCTGATGATATCAATGCCTCTGTAAAGACTTACGTTGCTCTGGCTGAAGGTGTTGGAGCTACGGGCGAATATTGGGGACCTGGTGCTCAGAAAGGTCGACGACACCAAAGCGTGGCTAGCGACATCAACACCCAGGAGACGCTCTTGAAGCAGTTGGAGCAGATCAGTGGGATCAAATTCCCGCGCGAAAAGCTCTAAGACTTGGCAAGGCTCCATTGCTCACGACCTGCTGTTAATAGCGAAGAGGTCAGAGATAAAAAACGAGTTCGGTTCTGCTGTCAGATGCTTAGAAGCATTACCCTGAGCGATCAGGTCTTCTCCGAGAGCTGGGAGTGCATACGACGGAGGTCTTTTCATCACATGAAATAAGGACAAATTCTCTGCACTCTTTTTGAATTCACAGCACTCGCACCCATGTCGCGCACCGATGTCGATATTGTTGCTACAACTTCCAGAATGAACCACTGCCGCAGAGCTACATACCTTCCTCGTGTCGCTATCGAGAGGCGTGCTTACGTCCTAGTAGCGCATGCTTGCTAGCCTGGTGACAACCGTGGATCCCGCGCATAGTGCCTCGAAGAATGGCGTTCGATATCCTTCCAGTCAGCTGATTCGCGCAATTACTGCGTCGTCTGGGAGAGCGAATGAGTTTGCGTCAGTCTGTCGTGGGAGATTTTGTGCGCTGAATGACGTTGAGATCCCTTGCGGTAATTGTGCGTGCCCAATGAAGTTCTGCTCCGACTCACCTTGCCGTTGCCGACTTGCATAATACACTCCGCCAGCAAACAAATGCGACACACGCACAAAACGCTCAATGTAAATTTAAGAGGCTTTCACAAGGTGTGGTCTCAAGGGGAGTTCTGCATTCCACCTGTCGATGCAAAAGTGATTGGCTCCTTCTCGATCCATTGAAGAGCCGAAACGCAGATCCTCAAATAGCACAAAGCACAACGACAAGATGGAACAACAGGGCACGCATACAACTTACCACGAGCCACTGGCTCTGATTGTGATCTCTTCTATCTCTATCGGAATCGCAGCCTTTGCAGCACTTTTCATCGCTATCGACATCATCCTCCGACGAGGCTGGCGGACTATGATGCTAGTAATGTCCGTGGCAGAACATCATCCCATCGCAAATGACGTGCATAGCTGACAGTGATAGCAGGATACCTGTCTACGTTGTCAATGCGCTTTACCTTTGGCCAATAACGTTTTGGACATACCTGAGCTACGGCAGACCACCAAAGCCACAGAAGCGAGACAGACTATCATCACAGACGGACGAGAAGCCAGCAGGAGAGGCAGGAGCTGGTCATTGCTGCCATGGAGGCTCACAAGAAAAGAAGCTGCAGTCAGCTGTGCCTGCCTGTCACAGTCAACAACGACCAATGTTTGCGACGATCACCGTAGCAGTCTGTCACTGCGGTGCTGGCTGTGTTCTCGGCGACATCATCGGTGAATGGATCGTCTATGGAGCAGGCATTACCATCAACGGCCGCACACTTTGGCCGGCATACCTCATCGGCAAGTTATTCCGCTTATATCTGCATGCTTGCTCTATTCTGACTCTCATCAGACTTTGCATTCGCCATTGCGTTCGGCATCGTGTTCCAGTACTACTCGATCGCTCCTATGAGTGGTGACTACGGCGTCAAGACATTGTGGCGAGCGGCAAAAGCAGACTTCTTGTCGTTGCTGTTCTTCGAAATTGGTCTCTTTGCCTGGATGGCGATCTTTCAGGTTGCGATCTTCAATTGGCAGCTGGAGATGAATACGGTCACGTACTGGTGGATGATGCAGGTATGTTTGTAAAATGTAGCGATTCGTGCCTCGCCTTAGCTGACATCTTCGGCAGATTGGAATGTTTCTAGGCCACTGGACTGGTGTTCCGATCAATGTAAGCGCTCATTTCAGACTTTCAGTCAATGAGTGGATGTACAACCTGCTGACCTGTGATCCTTACAGTGGTGGCTTATCAAGACGGGAGTCAAAGAGCCTTGTGCGTGATCTTCAGACAAGAGTTCGACATAGGCGCTGATGAAGAGCTCACACGATCGAAGGAGACCCTTCAGAAAGAGTTGAATCGTTTCATTCAGCTGAGCCTACTTGAAGTTCAGAGCTCGCTCAAGGACAAATTTTTTCCCTCCAAATTTTCATACTGCAGGTACTGGCAAAGAAGTTGGTGCCCAGCCTGGATCGTTCTCATTCGCCTCGTCCGCATTGAAATGCTCGTCTGGATACAGTTGGCACACACGAGCTACATCACCAATCGACACCGCTCCGGCCCAGCCGCCCATCTTAAGATCTGCGGCGGATGCTCGGCCTCTGCGCTTCCTCAACAGTACAGGCCGATTCTCTTTGCTGCCATCATATGAGCCATATAACATGATGCTCTCATCGTCGAAGTCCCTTGACCATTGAGCCGAGCCCAGTGCGCTGGTCACTTCAGGCAAGAAGTGCTCGGCTGAAAAGCCGTACTTCCTGGCGATGTATCGGTCTTTGCAGCTTGTATCAATCACCTCAAGCTCGTCTCCGGGCTAATGGCAGAGCTTACGCATCTTCGATGGTGTCTCCATTGTTGGCTTCTTCAATCTTCCTCTTCGTCTGGACGTGCGTGAGCTATGTCGGCTTCACTTGTCATCGCTTTGGGGCAGGACTTACCTCCTCGTAGTCTAGAAGATTCCCACATCGGAAATCGAGGTATTGCGCCGCGTCCGGTCTCGATTGTTCGTGGTCGAGCTCGATCGCGTGTCCTGCCATGTTAGCTCGGGACAATTCGAAAGGCTTGTGGAGCCATCATTTACCGATTTCATGAGCCATGATAAGCTGAACGAAGGTCAGCACCGACGGCGACACATCGCATTGCAAGACTTACAACGTCTGTCGGATCGCCGGTACGACGGAACTTCAGAAAGTGTCGGCCGGCGATGGTGAGGTCCCATCGATAGCCTCTGGTGGTCACACCACCCGAGCCTTTGTACTCGTCCTTCCCAGTGATGTCAAAAATGCGCAAGGCATCTGGACGAACTCCAGGATCACTACAGATACACTTCTTGTGAGGCTCACTGGTTGTTCCGATATCTGACCGTATCCTCAGCGCCGACTGGTCTTTCGCAATATCCCAGTACGCTACGGCCTGCTCGAAGAGTACGTGCAAGGTGTTATAGTCGCCCTCGGTGGCAAAGCAGTATCGGACAGGCTGAATGCGACCACCTTCAGATGCAGGCTCTGTCGCAGGCCACGCATGATTCTGCAGTCAAGGCGATAAGCAAGGATCCGTCACATTTCATTATGTTCGTCTCACCGTTAAAGGCTCGCCTTGCACAGGGCTACCGACACTATACCATCGCTTGAGGAGCGCATGCTCTGGTGGCGGACAAGCTACAGTTGATAGTATTGCAGAGGCAAGTACAAGACTCAGCACTGCCAGCGGAGCTCCCATGATTGACTGACTGGTGGTAGAAGTATCTTCAATGCAGTCGATGGAGGGCTCAGCTATCAGCGACAGATGATCCGTCAGATGTCGACACATCCACATGCTTCACTTTCGCGTGACAATTGCGCTCACTTCTCTCACGCGGGCTCCCGGCAGGCATGAACATTGCGCCACATCGCAATCGTAGAAGAGCACGAGCACTTGACAGTGTCATTTGTTCTGCGCAGCATGGAAAGGCTACGGCCGTGACATGAACATCAAAGGTCGTTACTCCTGAGTCTGTTCCAAAGAAGAAGGCATTACGAAGTCTGCAGGAGTGGTCATTCGTGCCTTCAGTCACGTCTGTGAACTGGCATGACCCTCGGCGAAGACGTGAGACGCATCGCTTTCAAAGACATGGCTGGGACTAGAGACTGGCTGTCGACCTGCATCGGAGAGTGAAGTAGGACCAAGCTGCTTCCAGACAACTTGAAGAAAGACAGTAGAGTCTCAACGTCGCCTTGCCGAGCACTTGTCAGAAGCCTGTTTCCTCGCAAAGCACACCTATCGCGTGCCCGTACTTTGATGGAGAGAAGACCATCGCCAGACATTCGGGCGCATGGTTCGATCGAGATCAAAGAGCGTCGAAAAGGGAGATCTGACTGTGGCTTCAGCTACTGATTAAACTGGGATGGCCGTGCAATCTGACCCAAGAAGATCACGAGGCTCTTCAGCGTCTATGTGCTTGTGTATTTAAAGTCCGGTACCATGGCTGAAGTTCTGCTTTGTCTTACACACTCGTCCATCGGTGAGCGAAACTGCAGCCCTGTCTCATCGTAGGCTGAGCAGTAGTCAACCAATTTTTGTGAACGTCAGAGCCGTTAGACTATGACAATAAGTCAATCGATCGAATGTCCGACAAGTACTCAAAGTAGCCCTTGATGTCTGACACGAGCAAGCTTTCTAAGGGTACAAGGTTGGTCGCACAGTTTGGAACACTGCCGATGATGACCTTGGCGTGGGAACAAAAGTTGGGAATTTCCGTCCCTGAAATCTCAACCTAATGTTGTTATCAACAGAATCAACAACATCGCTCGATTGTGTACCTACGAAGCATATCATTGTCGGACCGGAAAATTCAGGCAGAAGTGGGAGTGTGCCTTCCATGTGATGATGCCTCGCGCTTGAGCCAACGCCAAGAGGATTGAGGTTTCCTCTTCAGGTCTGGTCTAGAATCATCTTCTCTCCTTACATCTCCAACATCATCATTCCAACATCCCACAACACGCATTCACTTCGCGAATATCTCAAGACAAGACAAAGTCGGACGCTTAGACATCTTGGACGCTACGTATCCCTGTCGGCCCGTTCGTCACACCACGCCGCAAGCCGAGTCGGAAATCGACGCAACGAGTTTCAGTACAACTCCGCCACTCTGTAAGATGGCGAGAACAGCCAGATACATAAAACCTCCTTTCATGAGTACTTGCTAATGCCTTCAGCTCAGTTCCGAACGTGATACTACATCATCCAAGCATATGAACAAGACCATGGAACCTCAGTCAAGAATGAGGCGTGCAGTTGATGGTACAACATCGACGCGTATCCGATATCAAAGCCCGCCTTTTCGCTCAGAGGAAGATGCTACTCTCTATCTCGCAGAGATCAGACATCCAGGTCCCCGCAAGCCTCGTCATACTCATCCAGATACCACGGCAGCACAAGATCTGGCGCTTGACAAGGCATCTGTCCTTATTGATTACTCAAAAAGAGCTCATGTCTCGCGCAGAGATAGTGCAGTCGTCAAAGTCAAAGATCAGGATGACGACTCTTCTCTCACCGACTTTGACTCAACCTCCGAAGATGCAGGTGGCGAGGTCAAGCCAAGGTGAGTAAGCTCGAGCGGCTGTGCCACCATTTACGCAGTGCGGGCACAATCGCACACCACGGACAAATTTTGTTGAAAGGTCACTGACTTGATATAGCACCACGAAGCTTACTATAAGATCACCAATAGCGAAGAAAGTGGACAAATTCGAGTCTTCTGACGGCCCAACTCTTCTGACACCGACAAGTACTCAAATGTCTTTCTCGCATTTTCCGGTGACTTCGCGAGACGAGAAAGCCAAGGCGCTCGCTGGACTCTCTGAAAACTCATCTGTCTCACGAGGCCGCTCTCCCAAGCGGTCTTTGGAAGATCTTGAAGCGCCGGATGATCTGCGACCGCCACCAAAGGCAAACAAAAGCATTCCTAGAGCAAGCTCCACGGCCCGGCGGAAGTCACCAGCGAAAGCTCCCAAGCGCAAATCAGTGCAACCAGGCCAGTCAGCTCAACCTGTTCAGCCACCTTCGAGAGTGGTAGCTCCTCCAGTTCTAAGCACTGAGCCAGCTTCTCCACCCAAGCAAACTCGGAATAATGTTAAGAACATACTGAACAAGGAGGACCTCACCATCGCCGGCACCTCTATGCTAGATCCAACAGCACCCGTAGAATACGTCAAGCAGTACAGGTCCAAGGGGAAGTGGTATGAGTCTATCGGAGAGGAGAGGCCGTCGTGGGCAGAGGAAGAGCGAACTGTGACTCGCAATGCCCCGAAGCAGACTTCGAGAAGATCAACGGGAGCCTGGCGGAGATCTATTGATAGATGAAGATATCGCGATCTTTACAACGATTCTTGTCTTCCTCGCTCCGAGCAGCTCACTGGTATCGGACAGTCGAAGTCCAGATCCCACAACCTGAGCTCGAAGTGTTTCGAAGTGTTTCACGTGAAGTAGGATATCTAGACTGCATCGCCATCAGGTCAATCAACCCGTCAGTATCATCGGAATCTTTTGCCGCAGCAGGTTCAACAACCAGTAACCGCTATGAACAATTCGGATCCACAGAGTAGCATGCCACCGCTAACTTCCCAGCGATAATCAGAACGTATCTCTTCTGCTCGCTTCAAAGATTTCCGTCTCGCAGACCGCCCGAGATAGATTCCTGGCCTGAATTTGAAGCCGAAGCGATCAGAGATACCTGCCAACGCCAATGGTCAGCAAGGGCACTCACGATCAGCGCCTACAGTCGATGCTGGTCCAGATTCACAGAGCCGCAACTCGTTGCTAGAGCATCGAAGACCTTCCAGCACTTCGCACAATGCATCGCCACCAGATCAAGCATCCCATCAGCAACATACACACCATTTGCAGCGGCATGTCTGGCCAAAGTGAGCCGCAACACATCACCAGGCTCCCTTCAAAATTGTTAGCGACACAGAGGGACCGTGTTTAAGTACTCGTACAGATCGGAGACTCAAGCGGCTCGCATTGCTCATGGAAGACTCGAGCATCGCCTAGCTCACGTCCCACAATTCAACAGCATTGAAGCGACAGCAATCACTCCCTAAGCAACACCAAGCGGAAAGCATCCCTCATTGCCATAGCTTACAACTCCAGTTTATCAACTGTCCAGAATATCCAGCATGTCGCGACCACATCCTTCACGCTCTGTTCACCTAGGTCGAGCACTGGCACCGCCACTATGACTCTCTTTCATGAGCGCCGCAAATAGCCCTCAGACATCGCCCATGGTCATGCCAGCCACTTACGGCCAGGTCCACCATACGATCAGCAGGGCCAGCATGTGTCCACGGCTCTAGATATTATGAGCAAGTCCGTGTCCCTGTGGTCCATTCGTAGCCTCGTCCTGCTGAGCTAAGATCAAACCGGAAGGCATCAAGCGCAGCATCCAGCTCGCGATTTCAGGCAACTGGCGCCACGTTATACGACCTGGGCTCCATCAGCATGTTCAGCATGTATCCCCATCACTAAATGTAACGCGTACTCCTCAGCTAGCCACCAATGGTGGACGGGTCTGCTACAATACTTGGCGATATAAGACCCGGCATGTTGCAACAGTAGAGTGACCCAGGATTTGTGGCGATGCCTCCTGTAGGAACACTACGAAACACTCAACCAATCGGCATGCGACCACAGTGACTATGTGTTCCTCATGGGAAGCTGATCTAGAACCAGCCAAAATCGTCCATATGGAAGTCTGCTACTTTACCTTTCCACTTCCGGCTTCTCACGGTTCTTAGCCGACGAAACTCAGTGTTCTGCCGAGGAGGGATGTTTTATGAGTTGCTCTAGTAACACCTTCAGTAGGACGATAATATACACAATCTGTCGACAGGCAACCACATGATGCTCATCTAACGTCGTCGCCGCAAGCACAGCCATATGGGGTAGGCGGCTGGACTGAGTCGGAGCGAAGCTTTGCTGACGCCAGGATGGCTTCAGCAAGTCCGTCGCACGTCACTACTGCTTCAAGTGTTGAAATGATACCAGTAGCGCTGAGTGGTCACCATCCACTACTCAAGGAAAGCTGATGTGAGAGCCGACCGAATTCTCCAGGTGAGGTTCTGCGACTTCACCTGGGCGCGTTTCTAGCTTCTTATCGATATCAGGCAGTCGAACTATGACCAAGGGTCTGGAGAGGCCATATGGGTTCTGAGCTGTTCTGATTCCAGTTCGGCATTCATCTGCCCTGCTTCAAGCATGGCTCCTTCTTCTAAGGCATCCGGGTCCAAGCCTTGACTGTATTATTGGAAGAGCAGGCCGAGTCATGCTTCCGCAAAAGCTCCTGTAGCATTGCACCAAGCCTCAGCCACAGGAGTGCGCAATCAGTCAGGATGCATATAGTTGACGAGGCTTTACAACTTTGAGTTGGCAATGTGACTTCTGCCGGTAGTGAAGAGTCGTTCTCAATGAGGCTAGCGTGCTTTTGGTCCGAGATCGGGCCCGAGCATCGACAATTCATGGACGCGCCAGCGTCATGATAGCTTCGCACATCTCAGCGACTTCGACCATGATTGTGCGAAAAAGGACCTCAGAACGACCCGAGAAAGACTGAAATGTTTACGTGGACCGCATAAGATGATCGTGCTATATCTCCAGATGAGGTTCGACCCATGAAGAAAGCTCCACCAGCATTGTTAGAAGACGAACAGGTCGTGTGCACCATGGCTACTTTCGCGTAAGCGTATACGAATGTCAGTCCTTAGTCTCTCACGCTCATCATCTTCACAGCAAGTCTACATTTGGCCATGCGTCATACGCCGCATTTCGACCTTCATACCCTACCAGCCTCTACAATGCTGTCCTAGCTTACCATCGCGGTCCGAAGCGATTCTGTTTGGACCTTGGATGTGGTACCGGGATAGCTACACGCGAGATGAGCAAGCACTTTGAAAGAGTCGTAGGCACGGATCCATCAGCCGGTATGGTGAGGCAGGCGCAAGAGAGAGCGCTGAAAGAGCAGTCGTCAAATCTGGAATTTCGACAAGCTTCGGCTGAAGCCTCTGAGTTTCTTGACGACGGCGAGGTCGACTGTACAGTCGCTGCTCAGGCTGCGCATTGGTTCGACTACTCTCGTCTGTGGCCTGAGATCAGTCGAATCGTGAGACCTGGAGGCACCGTGGCATTCTGGGGTTACAAAGACCACGTTTTTGTGGACTTCCCAAAAGCGAGCGAAATCATGATGTCTTATGCCTATGACAAGCATCCAGACAAGCTAGGATCGTATTGGCCTCAGCCTGGTCGATCCTACGTCCAGGACAAGCTGCGGGTCATCCAGCCTCCCACTGAGCAATGGGAAGACCTTCAGAGAGTCGAGTACGAGCCCGGTACCAATGGCAAGCACACTGGTGAAGGCACTTTATTCATGGAAAAGACTGTCACCGTTGGTGAATGCAAAGAATATGTGCGCACTTGGTCGTCCTATCACGGATGGAAAGAGGCACATCCTGGCCAAGAGGCGCGTTCCAAAGGTGGAAATGGCGACATCATGGATCAAATGTTTGACGAGCTTGCTGAGAATGATTCTCACTTCCGCGACGATCAGAACATCGTCGATATTGAGTGGGGCTCGGCTTTGGTCATGGCAAGGCGCAAGTGAGGCCATCATGTCCCCACGGATCGCGTGGAAAACCTCCCAGTGATCGAAAGATTGTTGCCACCGCCTTACTGGCGACTCTCCAGAACACCCAGTATTCGTTGATCTTGACCTCAGCTTGCTTTGGTCTGTATAGCGATGCAATTGTGCGGGTCCTGGCATCTTCGCCATCGATGAATTCCTCGTAACTGTCCGACACGCAAGTGGACTGTTTATCGGTCACATGCAGAAGTGAGAAGCAACTGGGTGGGGAGAGAATAGTGCATGCGAAGTGCAGACTACATTGTGCTTGAACCATCCAAGGTCAAGATCGCGTCGCAGTAGTCGCATTGCTCGGTCTATCTGACCACGAAGGCATGCGGCTTGGTGTCTATGTTGTCAGTCATGTGTCGAATGCATAGATGATGTACGAAAGCGATACGACGTATACGACCTGTACGAGGCAACGCGAATCGCACCAGCTCACCTTAAGGACCCACTCTGGGAACATCACAGGCCTAGCGGCTGTACTACAAAGAGCAGAAAGCGTTGATTTGAATTCGAGAAAGACCTCTGGACGAAAAGCGCCTTATTGGACCGCCCACCGGATGTATCGCACAACATTTCCGAGGATCTCTCGCACAAGATCGCCGAGGATTCCTCGCATTCGTTTGTGCAAAGAACGCCACAAGTGTCTTCGTCCGCTTCGTCCTCGGGGCATGTTTCACCCGTCTGTACCGAAAAGACAATGGAATTATCATCGTTGGATGCACTACACTGCACTCCGCATCATGCAGGAACTGGAATGGCGCTGCATACAAGCCTCTGGGGAAGTGGAGTGCAGTGCTTGTCGTAACTATATGTACCTTAAGTAAGGTATACGACAGACCTCATGGCTCACTGCAACGATTTGTCGTCATGAAACCGATTCTGCCTACTCTTGTGACTGGTGCTACCATTTGCTCTTTTGCTGACGCACGAAGCACCCATGACCAGCTCACATCCGACATCAACCTTGGCTCCTTCCAGAATCCATCGGCACGAGCACGGCCCAGATTCAGATACTGGATACCTGATGCTTCTGTCAATCTCTCAACAGTGCAAAGCGATATCGCTGATGCTGGGAAAGTCGGGGCTGGTGGCGTAGAGCTGCTGGGCTACTACAATTATGGCGATATCGAATCAGGTGCTGGCGTAATCCCTACTGACTGGACGGAATATGGCTGGGGCACGCCCAAATGGCGCAAGTAACCATCGTGTGGGGAGAGAGCAACAGACTGACCTCCAGTAGGCGAGCTGCAAGACGCATCTCTGCAGGCCACTAAGGACAACGACCTCATCATCGATTTAGCACTAGGTCCAAATCAGGGAGCAGGAGTTCCCGCAGCTCTGAACTCCGATGGACTACAGTGGGATCTGCAGCCATTCAACACGACTGTTGAAATTGGCGGTCGCTTTAATGGAGTGCTTCCAGGCTGGAACACTGGTCCGCTTGTCGCTGCTTCAATCGGACTGGTGACAAAGACCACGAACGTCAGTTCTGAGGTCACGTATACACTCTCTGCAACTTCGCTCCAGGATGTGACAAGCAAGGTTTCAAGCAGCGGCGAGCTGACTGTCGACTTTGCTTCGAACGTGACGGGGCAGCATTTTGTTGTCTTTGCTTACTACCTTGTCCACACTCAGTATCGAGAGCAGCAGACACCACTTCTGGTCACGTCTGGCAATGGCGTAAAGCAATCTCCGGTTGTCTCTTTCGTACAAAACGGATCGTGGGTGGTCGATCACTTTTCTGCGGCCGGAGCGAAGGCTGTCGCAGATTTCTGGAACGAGCATTTGCTTTCTGGTGGCGAGACTGCTGATCTTGTTCGAGAAGTCGGCAACTATATCTGGGAGGATAGCCAAGAATTCCCTGCAAATGTTCTCTGGACTCCGAAAGTTCCGGAAGCATTTCACACCCAGCACGGCTACGATCTTGCTAAGTACCTGCCCATTTTCATGAATGGCAATGGTGGCGGCGTTTCCATCTTGCCTGTTGCCGCACCGCCGGTTTTTATTACGGACGATCCTCTCCAAGATGCTGAACATGTAGCAGATTTTCGTCAGACGGTATGTCTTCGATTTGCCCTGCTCTACCCATTTGCTGAATGTACCTCTAGATGACGGAGCTGAACAAAGACTACCTCGATGGCTTGACCATGTTCGCCCACTCCATCGGGGTCCAGTCATCTACTCAGGTCGCCTACAACTTTCCGCTCGACATGCTGTCAAATATCCCTCATGTCGACGCCCCGGAAACCGAGACTCTAGGCTTCGGTCACAATATCGACGCATACAGGCAATTTGTCGGTCCAGCTGATCTCGCTGGAAAAAGAGTCATCTCCTCTGAAGCAGGAGCTGTCCTGTTGAGCGTGTTCCAGCAGACGATTCCTGAGTTGCTTTGGGACCTGAAACGATCGATTGTGGGTGGAGTCAATGCATTCGTGCTTCATGGCATGCCATTCTCCGGTTACTACCCCAATACAACTTGGCACACGTACACCACTTTCCAGTATCTGTTCAGTGAGATGCATAATCGCCATCAGCCAGGTTGGGACTACTATAGAGACTTCATCGATTACACAGCGCGAGTACAGCAGGTCATGCAGACTGGTGCCGCCAAAATAGACATTGCATTCTGGTCTAAGAACACAAGCTATGTGACGGTGCCTACGATTTACGCACCTAATGATCTGGTTCAAGCGGGCTACACTTACGAATATTTATCGCCAGATGACTTCTCGCTTCCTGCTGCCTTCGTCCAGAATGGAGTACTCGCACCGAACGCCCAGGCATTCAAAGCTCTGGTTCTACGAGGTAATGACACTCTCACGGTCTCTGGCGTGGCTACGCTGTGTCGTTGGGCAAAGCAAGGGCTTCCGATTGTTATCTCGGGTGGTATTCCATCAAATGTTTCGGGCACCATATCATCTGAAGATCTTCAGATTATTCAATCCGACCTCGACAACTTAAAGACTATGCCGAATGTACACTTTGTCTCCTTCGATGGCCTGGCCGAATCTTTGGCCAAGATCGGCATAAGCCCACGCACCTCAACAGCTTCAGACTCTTCAGACAATTCCATTTGGTATTCTAGATGGCGGGAGAGCGCCAACGAGACTGCTGTGTTCATTTACAATGATGCTACCGGCATCGAAAGTGGCATGACGCCTTCAGAAAAGACCATGACCTTTGAGGCTACTGGGCGACCATACCTTTACGATGCGTGGACTGGCGAGCAGACGCCGTTGAACAACTACACTCACGAGGGGAAATCTACGTCCATCAGTATGACTTTAGCTGGCAACCAAACCACGATCGTTGCTTTTAGACAGCATGGAGTGCATGGTGGCGCGGCAACACCTCAATCATGGGAAAGTCATGCGCCTTCGAGTACGATCTCCTTCAACAATTGGACACTTACGGTCGAATCATGGACGGCACCGCCGGACTTCAGTATCGAAGGGACCGTCAAGCAGAACACGACGTACCAGATCAATGCGCTTTTGCCTTGGAGAGAGCTGAAGGTTGCCAATCTTACATACACCTCTGGCCGAGGATATTACTACACGACTTTCAACTGGCCACCGGCATCATCAAGTGGTAGAGGAGCCATCATTACCATGGACCCTATCATGCACACCGCTGTGCTCTACGTCAATGGGCAGAGGACAGTCCCGTTAGATGTCACTTGGCCAAGAGTTGATGTGACCAAGCACTTGAGACCGGGACTTAACAGCATTGATGTTGTGGTCAGCACGCCTCTTGGAAATGCCCTCATACCGATACAAGACCAGTTGCGCAGCATGGGGGCGATGGCTTCGAATCTCGTAGCGGAATATATTAACGGTCCCGGCAGTACTCTGATATCTGTCAAGGACTACGGCCTGGTGGGGAATGTCAACTTAACGACATACTAAAGGATTAGGGAGACTTCTATTGAAGGACTATCAAGCTTGGGAGTAATGCCACTCTTGTGTATACGATTGCTGTCAAGGACGCTCTGACTCTTTGATGATGAGCTATTCCGTCAGGCCTTCGATGCTTGCTTTGATTTGCAATGCAAGATGTCGAGAATAGATCCGACATAAGGCAAGACTTCCTCCCATGAACCACAACTTCGGATGTCCAGAAGGACGCCACATCTGGCCTTAGCGTTAGCATTCCTGATCAGGGACAGAGTAGTGATAGATGGCAACTTACCGCATTAACCTCGCCTTCATTATCCAAGTTCCATACATCCTTGCACCGATCAGCCACCTGATCACCAAGACTTTTGCGCACAGTCGTCCTCATATTATCATAGCCGGTTGCGAGCACTACCACATCAGCCTCGAGTTCTCTTCCATCAGCCAGAATTAGAGCGTTCTGGGAGAAGCCTTTGATCCCATCTGGACTTTGCTCAACCTTGATCTTACCATCGATGATCAGCTGTGAGCAACCAACATCGATGTAGTACCCTCCACCTCTCTCAATGTACTTGCGATATATACCAGAACCATCATGACCAAAGTCAAGCTTAAATCCTGCATTGACCAGGCCATCGACGTTCGCCTTCTCGGCAGCTTTGATTCGTTCCGTCAGGCCAACGTTCAAGGCGAATTGAACTGGAATTGGCAAGCTCTGGCCAGCGACATCCGCGTCTTCGGTAGGTGGACCATGTTCATCGTACATGCCTTCGTGCAGCATGAAGAGACCTTCTTTGGCTGAGATCACATATGTACCTTTCCTCTGCAGCATTGTGACCGAGGCACCGTTTTCGTGGTAGTTTTGAGCAATGTCGTGTCCAGAATTGCCAGTACCTACCACGATAACTCTCTTCACAGCGACGTTGTCTTGAAAGGTGGCGTCTTTGTGCCGACTTCCGTGGTAGACTGTACCTTTGAAGCTTTCCTGGCCAGGAAAAGTAGGAATGTACGGCTCCCCAGCATGGCCTGTACACATAACAACATGCTTTGGCTGCATAGTCCTGACACTTCCGTCAGCTCGAACGATATCTGCCGTCCAGGACTGGCTGTCCTCAAGATATTCGACAGACTTCACTGTCGACTTCAACCAGATGTTCAACTCCATGGCACTGGCATACAGCTCAAACCAATCGGCAAGTTTATCCTTCGGCGTGAATAGCGGCCAGTTCTCCGGAAACTTCATATAAGCCATGTGCGTATACTGTACCGGATCATGAGTAACAAGAGTCCGATACCTATGTCTCCAGTTATCTCCAACCCTTTCGTTCTTGTCTAAAATCAGAACAGAAAGGCCAAGGGCTTGTAATCGAGCACCTAGATTGAGACCAGATTGGCCTGCACCGATGATCAGGACTTCGGGCTCATTGTCGAGAAATTCTTTCTGTCGTTGCCGCCTTTCGTACCAATTCCCCTCAGCAATGCCGCCTTTGAGGGAGTTGGTTCCTCCGTGAGGTCGCAAATCTCCCTTCGTTTCGGGGAAGTCTTTCAATTCTTGGAGTGAGGTATGGATCATGTGTGCTTTCCAGACCCCATTTGGTAGGCTTGCGAGACGGATCATGCCTTTTCCAGAGCCGGCTGAAGTGTCGAAGTGAAACATGAACTCGATCCATTCAAGCTCGGGAATTGGTTCATCCTTGTGTGGTGCGAACTTGCCGGTTTCTTGGAGGCGAAGGCTGTGTAGTCCGGACTTATGCAGTAGAGGAGCAACAAAGTCGATGATCTTTGCGCTGCCGCGGATCGTGTGGAAGTCCCAGCTCAGTGCCAGGTGATCTCGCCACCAGCTATCATCGTGGATCAACGGGCTTAGTTTGCTGGCATCGTTCGAAGCGAGGGCGTGAGCGAAGGCTGTCAACCACTTCTGAGCGATGTCGTAAGGTGACTCGATCTCTTTTTGGAAGATGGTCGTGCCATTCTTGCCAAAATGTGGGAGTGCAATGTCGTGTGGACTCTTTGGTGCAATTACAGCTGCCATTATAACTGTCGAAGAGGAGGAGGGTGAGAATGATAAGCTGAGAAGACTTACTTGGACTTTTCAATCTCTTAGCTAGAGAACTCTTATACTACAGCAGCGTTTGCTCTGTGCTGCGGTGTCCACTATCTCAGATCGTGGTAAAGTTATGGCCCACATGACAGCTATCCAGCAATGCTGCAGGTGAGGGAGCATGCTGCGTGTCGAAGCAGGGTCTCTCTACAAGCTCGGAGTACCGACTCCGCAGCAGCTACAGATGGCCCTCCTCCGGGCCGTGTCAGCTCCGGGCCCTTGCAAGACGGTGCCTAAAGGGGCAGCAGTCAAGTTGCGGACACAGACAAGCCTGGATAGGGCTGTATGAGATCGGATTACGAGGTCCTCATTTCATTCCTGCTTGATCCAATGCCGTTCTGTGGATGATTTTAAAGCATGAACCAATCGGGCTACCAGAGTCTGATGGTTGCTGATGACCTATGCTGGAAAGATCTCATTCGGTCCATGTGGCATCTATGGAGATCTCAAACTTCTTCAATGTGTAAGAAAGTATTTGCGATGTTGCTCGATGCAGCTTCTCACGAAGTACTGAGAACAGACTGCGCCTTGCAACAGAACGCGAGCAAGACAGCAAGACGCAATTTTTTCCAAGGCAGAGACAATAAACGCTCACAGCCGCCGCTATTTAGACAGTGCCTCGACAGTGACGTTCTCGACGAACGTCGCATCAACGCTTCCCTTCCGAACGATGCGCTGTGATTTCGTGGCCAGAGCTATGCGCTTCTGCTCTGCCTCAATTGCCTCAGCTGGTCGTTGATGCTGCTTTGCCACCTTGTCACCAATCGGTATCGGAATCCGATGCGGCGAATCTTTGTCGAAGTAATCGTCAAGATCCTCAAGTGTGCGATTTGCTGTTTCCGGATAGAGGAAATACACCACAGGCAGGAATGCGACATTGAAGACTGCAAACATGACGTAAAACTTGTAGCCAAGATTCCGGATTCCGACTGAGGTGAATTGGGTGCATACAAATCCAAAGAGCCAATTCATGGAGGTGGCCGCAGCTGCACCTTTCACCCTCATGGCGAGCGAGTTGACTTCAGCTTGATAAATCCAAGGTACCATACCCCATGTACAGCCGAAGGCTGCGTAGTAGAAGAACAGGAACGTGATGGCGACAGCACCCCATTGCTGTGGTGCAGATGATAAGAGGCCGACTGCAATTGCCACCATAATGTAAGCGAAGCCTTGCAGACCCAGACCCCAGAGCATCAAAAATCTTCGGCCTGCTCGCTCTATGATCCAGAAGGCCAGAGCTGTAGAGATGCAGTACGAGGTGGCATTGACACCAGTCAAAACGCGGGCCATTTCTTCGGAGATGCGCAAGACGTTACACCTTATAGCAATTCCACACATCCCGGCCCGACCACGTTTGTCTCCATGTGCATTCCCCGTGGGGCCTCCGCAAGATCGGCAGTCAGTTCCACAATAGTCTTGCCCAAATTTGGTCCATGTACCACGCGACAGTCCTTGCGTCGTGGTTTAGCCAAGCTTTACCAGGGTCGGAGTATGTACAATGGTCCGGGTCGAAGGATTGAAGCTGGCTTTCTCCGCATTGACTCCTCCTCTCGGAGCTTGTATCCGCAGTCGGAGCAGACACGGCACGCTCAACAACCATCTCCTACTCGAAGATCGATGTGCAGGACTTGTCGGCGTGACAATGTCACAGAGCAGGTCTGCCGATAGAAAAATAGCGTTCGTGGCGAGTCCAGCAACAAAGCGGACATACACGGACCGCTGACTTCAAAGCAGTTGCAATGCCTGTCGACAGAGAAAGACTGCTTGCGACCGTGCGCAACCGAGCTGCGGACTTTGCCTCCGTAGCAACTTCAAGTGCGAGTACGCTCATCGCAGTCGAGCTCCTGGTCTACGGGCCGGATATGTCTCGCAGTTGGAGCAGCGAATAGGTATGCTCTGCCCGGACTGTGGACACTGCATCGTTGACAAGCATTTAGAGCAATTGGAAAGTCGCTTAGCACAGGTCGAGACGCGACTCGATCATGGAACGAGCCAAGTGGGCGTCAGTAATGGAAGTGTCCAGAATGCCACCAGCCTGAGCATGGAAGCTGAAGCCATATCGATGCCGATGGTTGACGATTCTGTCGAACATGAGGCTATCCCTGCCCAGGAGCAAACGCTACCGGATGCCGAATTTGAGACGTCCACCAGTTCTTCACAGGGTTACATGCCAAAGCCGTTGGTATCGGAAGTGATCGATGTATGGTTCCGTGAATATCATCCGTGGTTTCCAATTCTGCATCAGCCCACGTTCGTCCGCATTGTTAACGAGGCAGGGATGGCAGTTCCACAGGAAAGAGAACTAGTTGTGCTTGCCATCACAGTGGCGACAGCAGGCCGAATGCAAGATATGCCACTCGATCAAGTCAGGGCATCGCAATGGCGGGATGAGTTAAAGGCGTCCGTGCTGAGTAGAGCGGTGTCCAAAGCGTCGCTTGACTCCATCCAGGCATTGCTCATTCTGTCTACGCTTTCTTACGGCGAAGGAAGGCTTATGGAAGCCTGGAACTTGCTGGCTGTTTGCCGTCGTATCGGCGCTCATCTCAGTCTTGACATCATGACGGATCAGGCTGCTCCCATGGCCACTACCCCGACAGCGCTTCGAAGGTTGCCGAAGCACACAAATCTTGTCATTGCGGATGAAGAGAAGATTCGCGCGTTCTGGATGACGAGAATGCTTGACAATATCTCGGTGATAGGTGCGAGATACGAAGCAGGTTCGGCAACACTTCCAGGCGACCCTCTGCTGCCATGCAGCGATTCGTTCTGGGCCTCGCCCAATACTATTCTAAACGAGAGCCAAGTCAGGCCGTTTGGGTACTGTTCAGCATTCAGTCTTTGCATAATCTTGGCTGTTAGTGAGCTCTCCTACGTTCACCAATTTTTACGCAAGCCTGTCGACATGGCGATCTTCGAAGAGCGTGATGCCTGGCAAAGCGAGGCGCAACAGATCGACGAAAGACTGACGGCTTGGCGAGATGAATTCGTGGCAGCATTCTTTCGCTTAGCGAATGCAGAGTATGCGCACCACGATCGACCGGAGATGGATTCGTACGTTGTTCTCACGAACTGTGTACTGAATACAGCAGTCATCACATTGCTCCATCGAAGGTCGCCTTGTCCACAGGGAATCGAGCAAGTTGTCGAGCCGTGGGCATTCGCGAGTAACCGCTGCGTCTATGCAAGCGAGAACACAGCCTTCAAGATTCGCCAGATGCACGAGGACGAGCTGATCAACTGCCATCCGCACCTGGTCTTCTCGATCTTTGTCGCAGCCAGGTTTTACATTGTGCACTCAAAGGCGCTTGACGCTAATGTGCCTACCAATCTCCATTCATTAGCATTTGCTCTGCACACTTGCGGGAAGCGCTGGCCTCTTGCGCAGCTGTTCGAGCATATCATACGCGTTGCAGTCGCTGAATACCGAACACCGATAGCACTCTCGACTGTGCCCAAGGAGTTCTATGATCTTCGCTCGACCACATTTGAGATAGCGGAATCGTTGATCGTGTGGTCGCACGGCCCAGGATTTCACGCAGCCGCAAACTTGGAAACCACTCAACCCCATGCGGCTACAACATTTAGACCCATGGCTATTGATGCTCTGGCATGATACGCTGTTGGCCGATAAGACATGCTTTGAGCTCCGCATGTCGTAGCTTTGACTTTACCCCAACCGGAGCTCAACGGCCCGGAGCATGTGATCGACATTGGTCTTGATTGACGACAACCAGGAGTGCTCGGTAATCGGTGACCCATTTTGGCGAAGACATTTCGGCGTCAGCGATCCTTAAAATTTCGCCAGTGGAAACGCAATCATCGTTGATTTTGCTATTGAGAGCACTCGAAATGGGAGTTCAGCCATTAGAAAAGGAAGCTGGCCGAGATCTGCCAAATGGCGTGCGTATTGGCATACCAAATGGAGCGGACAAGGTTATGCCGACGTACAGGCCTGAAGATCTGTTCCGACTGGATGCGCGCACTGTCGTCGGTATGTCAAATGAACCCCGAGCATGAGTGAACGTCGCTGACGGTTCAGTGACCGGAGGGCTTGGAAGCGTCGGTATAGGCCTAGCCAGGACACTCTCATACTACGGAGCCGATGTAATTCTGGTCGATCTACTTGCCTCGCCATCAGAAGAAACAATGAGTGCGTGTCGGGCTGTTTCGATTCATGGGTCAAGCTGATCGTTTTGCAGAGATGCTGAAGGCGGTGGCGTCGACCCACAAACGTGAAATATCCTACGTTTCGTGCGACGTGACCAGCGAGGAGAGCGTCTCGGACGCTTTTGAGAGGATCGAGTCGACCGCTGTGAGCCCCATCAGAGGTCTGGTAGCTTGTGCAGGGCTGTCAGGGCGTTGTCCGGCAGTCGACTATCCCGTTGACAACTTCCGGAAGATCATGGAGATCAATGTCACGGGAACCTTTCTGTGTGCCCGAGCTATTGCCCGAATCATGCATCACCAACAGGTACCAGGAAGCATTGTCATGTTTGCCAGTATGTCCGCGACGAATGTCAACAAAGTAAGCAACCAATGCAAGGTAAGATCGCTGATGCTGTATTGCTAACGGGCTCAAGGGAGTCGATACCTGCGCTTACAACACCTCCAAGTCCGCTGTACTCCAGCTTGCCCGTAGCCTGGCTGCAGAATGGGGCAATGATAGTGAACATCCTCCAATTCGGGTGAACACAATCAGTCCAGGGTATATCATGACTCCAATGACTCGGCCGACATTTGAAGAATTCCCTGAGCTGCAAAAAATATGGCAGGAAGGGAACATGCTAGGCCGCATGTCCACAGTAGATGAGCACCAGTCGTCGGTAGTGTTCCTGTTGTCTGACGGGAGCTCGTACATGACTGCCACAGATTTGCGAGCAGATGCTGGGCACTGCTCCTGGTAGATGATACAGATAGACAGAGTCTTTATAGCCTGTAGATGTAGAACAGCGCAACCAACTTGCCTGCCATGTTGCAGCAGCCGGGCAATGCTTGAGTCGATCCCTGCCTTTCGAAGCCAAATTACCCGGTCCGGGATTTGTCGGCACCGAGCTAGACTCCGTTCGTGCTTCACACCGAGCACAACAATCCCAGTGCATGATGATATAAATGTCCGACCTTGGACACATTTGCGTGGCTGTGTTCAGGCTGCACTGTTTGTGACGACCATAAAGAAGAATCAAGATAGGCGTGCATCGGACGAACAGACTTCCAATATGTTGCTGATCAACGCGATGAACAGCTTAGAGCACGAAGTCTCTCTGACTATTACCCGTGCAAGGGGCTCGATCCATAGGAAGAAGGCCAAGATTCCCAGCATCACAATTTCGAAGATGGGAAGTAACTCCGAGATCAATGGTGGACGCGAAAATGGTTCCATGACAGGAATCCCAATTGCGCTTTGCGGAAAACAGCCTTCGATGGCAGCAGCGTTCGTTGAAGGCATGGCACCGGAATATGATGGTGAGTACGCCAGGATATTTCGCACAAGACCAGTCGCTGACACGCATCAGTCGTTCACGTATGCCATAATGCTCCAATCGCATTATCAGAGCTGCCCGCCCTCTTCAACGGCGAATTTCCATGTCCAGCGTCTGGCAAAGGCAGCAACTTCAACAGCGCTAACCCGAGAGTCCCTAAAGCGATCTTTGTGGGCGGCGGATTCACGCAATACGAGCTGAATCAGATTCGGAAGAATGAAGATATCTGCTCAGTGCCCATGATTTTTCCAGATCCTCAGACAAGGCCGACAGGAAACGTTCCTCCTCCAATGGATCGAATCGTTGCCAGGGTTAAGGCCAGACTTGGGGACCTCAAGATAGGCGAAGAAACCGCTCAGGTCCCGGCCAAGCTGTACGATCTGTAGCTTGTGAATTGCAGGATGTCTAGAAGCAGTTCAAGCGAGGTTCATCTGCTGTACATATCTAGTCCTTTTTCCCCAACCAGCGTACTATCGTTCAAGCAGCAGCAGCAGGCGGCGGCTTGCGGTTATACTGCACAGCTTTGTGGCCTCTTTCCTGCCCAGGTCCAGTACCGTGACCATCCCTAAAGCAATTCTGACAGTAGATGTCGTTGTCACATCCGAGACAGCGTACCTCGCCATCTTCATTGCAAATGCAGCACCAGGATTCAATGTCTTCATCTGTGTACGTAGGCAAGTTCGATTTCGATTTCGGCTTCAGTGATGCTTGAATGGTAGGTTTTGTCGCTGAGGGCTTATTTGTGGGAGTCGATGGCAAGTCGAGGCCATTCATTGCAAGCTTTGAGAAACGAGCTTCCAGCTCGCTGTCCTCGTAAGAAGGTGGATCAGAACTCGACGAATTAGGTGGCTCTTTCAGCTGAGATGGAGTGGAAGGAAGTTGTAAAGAGGATTCATCCTGTGTGGCCTCAGAATTTTCGTCGGCGCCATACTTCTGCTCGAGTTCCAAATCTGCGAGGACTTTTTTGATGTACTCGTTGGCGTCAGCTTCATCTTGCTGATCATCACTTTGGCGACTTTTAGAGTCGTCTTCGTCATCTGGGTGTTGGTTTTGCTCATTCGCTTGTTCCTCTGCCTTATGTGAGCCAGTAGACTGGGCTTCTGACGGGTCGGGTAGCGCTTCTTTTGCCTCTCTCAGCAAGGAATCAATATGTTTAGGATCTTCGGGGTCAAGCCAGGCCAATTTGCCTCCTTCACTTGGGCCCAACTCGGCGAGAAGCTCTTCCAGAGTCTGTTCATCTTCTGGCTGCTGCTGCCACTGGCGGATGGGATCTCGTTCTGAAGTCACCTGGTCCCGAGTCTCATTTTTTAAAGCAGTCACCGCATCTGGACCGGATTCAGAGGCGGATGGAGTCTTCACACGCGCCAATGGAGGTTGATCAATGCTCAGCGCATCTTGTGTTATTGGCAGATTGCCTTCTCGCAACTGTTTGAGACGCTCTGCCAATTTGTCCTCTCTTGTCTGTGGCGTGCTTGTCTGAACGTCAATGGTGCTAGATTCCTGCTCCAGCTTTACTGATGATGGTTTGAGTGCATTCAGACGCGCCAAAAGATCATCGTCCTTGCCTGGCATAATGCGGATGACTGTGAGTGGGTATTCGCGAACTGTTTACGCGTTGTAGTGAGGTTGACTCGCCGGAGATGGTGATGTAATTCTTGGCTCGCGTCGCATCGACTTTGTCCAATCAATATTTCACGACATGAGGCATCAATAGCGCCAAGGCTATCTCGCGTGCACTTGTTCATCTCGCTGCACCTCTCCACCCATGCATCATCTAATCTCTCCCTAGCATCTCTAGCATTCTTGTCCTCCTCTCGGCTCCCGCTTTTTGGCCTGACCTTCCAGTGTGCGGTGTGGCCACGATGACAAAAGGCAAGGAGGATGACGCACTGCTGGAGATAGCCAACGACATCCTTCGGCACCACAACCTTCGGGCAATAGCCTGCCAGCGCTTGCAGAAATTATGGGCAGGCTATGGGCACATCTGCAGCATCGAAGCAGTTTCTACGGATGGGAGCGCTAGCAAGGCACCGCAGTCACTGATACTGAAATGCGTGACGCCTCCTGCAGTCAGAGCCAAGGACGAAGGACATCTTCGAAAACTCATCAGCTACCAGGTCGAGCAGTATTTTTACGCATATCTGGCCTCTAGGACTCCTTCAACAGCCGCTATGGCAAAGCGTCTTTTCTTTCCTGGCGAGAGTGGCGACCAGGAATCCTCAATCTCCATGATTTTGACAGACCTCAGACTGGACTTTCCGGTCGCTGGAGAGAAGCGCGGCATGCTCAATCGCACTCAAGTCTATGCTGCCTTGAAATGGCTCGGAACCTTTCATGGACACTGGTGGAAGCATCGCGATGAATTGCGAGAACACAAGCTTCGTCTGCCACCATTGCAGGAAGCCGCCAGGCCAGCTGGTGATGCGGGATCGAGTGAAGGTGTAAGTATGCCAGGCAGTGGCACTGTTTGCTTCCATATTATCGTGATGCTCTCTGGGGTCCTTTCAAGCAGTCTCTCGTCGCGAACATAGTCTCGCGATATCTGCTAATCCGTCCATGCTACTCTTAGATTTGGCTGAATGGTGGGTACACGTAAGTCATATACTGTCCTTTTTCTCCCATATCTTTCGAGACCTGTGTCAACATTCGGTTTGCTGCTTCCCAGATCGCATGTCCACACCCCTGAGATTTCTCCAGCAGTTTGTTTCCATTGAGGGGGCAGTGATAACATCTAATGTAAATCACCAGATATTTGGCCACTCGTCTGAAGGAGTACCTCGCCTTGGAGCTGGATACTGAGTCCGAATGGAGCCGGGCACTATGCGAGCCCTCTGCATCAGGGAGCCGCATTGCCGAGATGGTGAGTGAATTGAGTGCCTGCACTGTGGTCCGCCACCTTTGCCTGTAGCTGACAATCAATCCGTAGGTGGCTCAAGTTCTGACACCATCACCAAACCCTGGCCTGAAGGACTCTGCAATCGCTGAATATGAGACGCTTATACATGGCGATGTGAAGTCCGAGAACCTCTTCAGCTCGGCTGATGGCGAAGCAGTGGCATTCTACGACTTCCAATACGTCGGTCTAGGGCTCGGCGTATGTGATCTGGCCAAGCTCTTCACTGTCTCGGTTCCGATTGAACTTCTCACAAATAATGATCTCACGGAAATTGACCTTTGTCCGATGTGTGACGGCGAGAAGGCTCTGTTGGAAGCATATCGCGACATTCTTCAACACGAGTCTGGCAAGCTGTACCCCCTTGACGAGCTATACATGCACTGGAACACCGCCTTGATTGACTGGCTACGATTTCAGGCAAGCTGGGTAAGATTTGTGAAGGTAGAGCACGACGATACACTAGTGCAATACTGACATGCCACAGGGCTTCTGGGGCAACACCGAATGGCTGGAAGCCCGAGGTCGATACATCCTCAACGACCCAGACTACATGACTTGGCTGGCTCGGACGGCTCAACATACCACCACGTGAGAGCAGTGCCTCTGGAGCCTTTGGTGATACCACCGTGAGATATCGCCTGTCCTGGGCGTCCGTTCGTCATCAGCGGCGCTCTTCCCCGGGGTAAGCACAAGGCTGTGCCCATGCATCTGCATCTTGGCATTACTCCGAACCGCGTGGCCGGCGCCCAGGAACAGAAATGTCCTACGCACCACCATACAAGCGAAGTTCAAGATCTCGAAGTGCTCACATATTCCCGGTCAAGTGCTTATGCAGACCAGGAACGACAGTGCGAAGCCATCGGCATCCGAACTGCATTTTAAGGTTCAACTTCGTCTTGTACCAAATCGAGCAACATCAACCCAGCCCAGCGTCTCAGCAAACCATGCAAAGCCAATTTCGGAAAACCAGGACATTTTCACTTACCGAACATCGACACACGCAGTCAAGAAGTGTGGTAACAGTACCTATCTAGCTTCCAGGTATCGAACACTACGTCCTATCCACACCTCCTTCCTCCACCTCTCTTGCCAACCCTATCTCAAACAGCACAATGAAGCTCACCATCCCTCTCCTCGCCTTTCTAGCACCCTCCACCCTCGCAGACTTCTGGATTGGCAACTGCGCCTCATCCTCCAGCACTCCCCAAGATCCCAAAGACATCGCCCTCCCCGGCTCCGATCTAGACTGCAATTACAAAGCCTACCCAGGCAACTCCGACATTTGTAACTCCACCCAACTCATCGACACGAAAAACAACGGAGGCGTATGTCCCGGAAACGATGATAATCGAAGTCTAAGTTTTTGTGGGATTGAGTTGGTGGGGAGTGGATGTCCGGCTTCGTTCCAAATTAGTAGGTGTCGACCGAAGGGATACTGATGAGCGCAGCGAGGCAGTCAATTCGATGAAAGGGAATTTAGTGGTGGACTCGCTAACGCTCGTCTCGTCCAGATTTGAGAGATGATTGTGGTGATGCAGCGCTCAAAGATGGTAAAATTCCTGAAGATGGGTTCTTTTATGGAGATTTGATTGATACTGCGAAGAATAATATTGCTGTGGGAAGATGTGTGTACGAGCAGCCTACTAAGGAGGAGGATGAAAAGTGTCCGGCTGGCGAAGGAGAAGAGACGAGTTGTAAGACTTTTATCAGGTGTTATACGGGGATGTATGGGAGTGGAGATGTTTGTTGAGCTATATCGGCTGGCGAGACAAAACGTGTCAGGACTGAGCGTTTGTGGAATTCACTTGAGAAATTGCGAGCGAATACCTGCGATGAGAGACAGTACCATAGAAGAAATAAGGCGAAAAGACTTCTTGCGAGTACGGATATTCGAGCTCCACTACCATCGATACGTGACTAAATTCACTTCCTCTCACTTCTTCTCTCCACCCTTTTCCCCACCACTTCTTACCCATCAATATCATCAGCACTCTTCGCCAAATCAAAACTACTACAAACACATCTCCGATCACCCGAGTTCCTCTTCTGATAAGCATACCCAGTAAACGAACAAGCAGCATCACAATTCTGTGTTTGGTCGACACAGTAGTCTGCATCCGCTGCCACACAACCCCAAGCTCCCTCGCCTTTACACTTCTGAAGATCGAAGTCTCCACATTGCGTTCCCTGAATCGTAGGAGCATCTGGGGGAAGAGGTTGTGGTGGGAAAGGAGTAGGGGGCTCGGGGAATGGGCGGGGAGGAGGACCGCATTGTTCGGAAGAGAGGCGGGCGTCGTAGAAGGAGCAGACGCATTGGTTGTCGTTGGAACTATGGAAGTTAGTGGTGTACGTAATGGATTTCTGGTTGTGTGGCTTTCATACTTCGCTTTCTGGTAAGGATAGAATTGACCACCGCATTGTCGGCTGCAGAAGCGGTAGAATGGGGTTTGTTTGACGCAGTTTTGACCGCCGCCTTGGAGTCGGACGCAGCCGAAGGCGCCTTGGTAGTAGCAGTTGTAGAGACCTTGGCAATCGCAGAGACTCCCTACTACGCGGTCTGTGGCCAACTCAGTTGCTGAGACGATTGCCGCGAAGGCAGTGGTGAGGAGGAGAGGGGACCACATTGTGGTGGTTGGAGTTGGCTTGAGGGGAAGAAATGAGTGGGGATGTGGTGGAAGTAGGAAGGGGATCTTATAGTTCTAGAGCTCGCGTTGACCTCGCGGCCGAGTGACGATCTAGAACTATCATTGCGAGTTAGATGAGACTCAAGGATTGCCTACCTGCCTTGAATTCGTGAACGGCCAAGGACAGTCTTGCCGTGCGCATCACCGCAGTAACTTTTAGTGACACGAACAATCTCGCGGTGAGTTGATCATATGCCTCCGGGCTTCTGGCGCGTCGGAAAATGCGGTAGGATCGGTTGTTGATGGATAACAGCACGAAGGTTGTGAATTGCTGCAAGAGTTTCATTGAGGTCGTGCCAAGTGCCAGTAGAATTCTCGTGGATACGAGAAGTATGTCTGCATCTTGGCTAAGGTTCGACCACTATAGGGAGAAGTAGCCATGTCCGCAGGCCGTGCGTAGGATAGACTTTGTGGAGTTTGGCTCATTTCGAGATGTACCTTGCAGCTCTCCACACAAGACGGATCTGATCGGTTAGTCTTGGACTCCATCTAGAATCGCCTCAATGAACAAGTCAGCATAGCCTTGACAGCTGATGAACGTGACAAGCTTCACATCGCTCAATCTTGATCGAATGTCGAATGTTTTTCCGCCCAGACTTTTCGTGGTGCCTGTCAGACAAAGTATCATGCCTGATTTTGATAAAGAAGCTGGCCGCGGGCCATGGGTGCAACTCTGCGAGGCGCAATTTCGTCGGCCGCCGGATATGCGATATGCGAAGCTGAAGTGTGTCTTGAAAGGAGGTTTTCCCCGGTCGTAGGTGATGCGTCATTCCACGGGATGGATGACATTGCGGCTCTGCTAAGCAAGTGCTTGTCTGTCGCACAAGAAGATTTACCCTTGCATCCATGCGTGACCCGCAAGGGTTTCAGTGTCGCAGCCTGCTGGTGCCTGAGAGCTGTTCGAGATTCTGTGTTTGCTCTTCGAACTGGTGTCCATAATAATGCTTCAGCGACGTCAAGAATGACGAAGGTACCTTGCAGCATTAGGCAATTAGCCCAATGAATGCTCTTCGAGTACAGATGGGAGATCTCTCTTCGGCGATGCTGAAATCGTGTAGGTGTCACGGCCTGCGTCGTGAGCCCATATAAAATGTAGTACCTTCTCTGATGGCAACTGTGACATTTGCAATTGCTGCTGCGCAAGAGTATTAGGATGGGTACCCGAAACCTCATATGCGTTTACTATAAAGGCAGATTTATGATCGCACAATATTCCCAGTCAGTCTCCAGGGATGATCATGGTGTTCGCTGCTAAATTCTTTGCAGATGGGATGGTGATCCTGAAGGCCAAGGCTGGGATATCGTTAAGTTTTTGCTCGTGCCAGGCAATGTCGAAGCCTTGAAGACTGGCCTTCAACATATCGAAGTCGTCGACACAAAGGACCAGTCTGGTCAGCAGGTGGTTGATGACGATCGAGCACGATTTCCCTCACTGGCGTCGCTCTCTCGCGAAACTGGGGCGAAAATACTCGGCATCGTCGCGCAAGCCACAGAGCAGAACATTGTCCCGATTATAAAAGAGCTGGAATTTGTTAATGATGGCATTCTCTGTGAGTGGGCGTATGTGGTTGATCTTGATGAAGAAGTTCTGGAAGTCTACGCTGGAACGTTCGGACTGGAGAGAAGGAATATGCCAGCAGGCGCAGAGCGGTTTAAGGAGGTGGGAGGTGGGCAAGTCGGTCTGCTTCAGTCGATTCCTTTTTCAAGACTGCCAAAGAAATGTCGCAAGTTTGAAGCTCTGTTTGAGGTCGCTGAATCTAATGACGAGGCCGAAGACGCGCAGATGGAGGGCTCTTGTGGGTGGTTCAGCAGATGTTAGCAGCAACGGAATATTACAAGCAGAGTGAGCTTAGTCTGGAACCGTTCCACCATCAACAGTCCTTGTAATGCCGAAGCATTTGAGATGGTGTGAGCTTCTGTTTTCGATGTCCGATGGTGCAGGCCAGTTCCTTGTGCCTTCAAAATTTTGAAGCAAGCTTCCGGCAAAGAGCCGAGAGTGTCATCCAGAACAACATTCCATTGTTGTGAAGAGCCATATGTCGCGTGGCGAGAAAGAGCAGTGACTTTACTCAATCAAATAGTCGAAATGTCATTGTTTATCGCAGATAGTGGACCGTGCGGATTTTGTGCGTTGGCTGGCTGCCGATCTTGCTGCACTCCAGACTTTTGTGCCAAGGAAACATTGGCTTCAGCTTGCGAGCCTCCTTGCTGCTGGCATTCGAGGACTGTACGGTGTGTTTCTTTTGCCGCGCCACGCCACGCGGCCGACAATCGACAATTGCTTGTATTCGCCGATAACAACATCTCACGCTGTCCGCAATTGTTCCTGCAGCGACATTCTGGTTTCGACATTGAAGTGCTGGAGGAAGAAGGCCACGCGGCGGTGACATCTTTGATATCGCCCGCCTCACACGCCGCTCGCTCTGTGCCGCTCACATCCGACTTCGCAACTTCGCCTTTTAGTGGCTTGACTGGCTTGACTTCAACCGCGCAAAGCAACGAGGAGCAACTCGACGTGGGAGAGGCTCGGTCTGCTTCTGCTCCGGATCTTCAGAATCATCATTGATTCCACTGCCGGCGAACCAGATCTACTCCCGATTCCACATCAGGTCACTCGCATCTGTGCTGTATTTGCCGCACTGCGATCTGGTTATCTACTCTACATTATTGCACTTTCGCCTCAACTCAGCTCGCAGTAACCACAATCGCTGACCGGACATCGCACAACCAGCCCAGCTCCGCTCCGCTCTCGCACACCAAGAGCAGCAACCCGCATTCGACGACTCCGCATCTGACGACTGGCCTGCACCTTACACTTATCCATGTCAGCTGTGTGAGCCTCAGCCTGCACAGCTTTGCATTGCGCTCATTCACGGCACCACTTCGCATCTGGTCTTGGCGGGGCTCTTGATTGAGTCTCTGTCGCTTCAGTGATTGTCTCTGCCGCAGACAGCACCACCGGCCACGCCTGCCCGCCATGTCGTCGACAGCATCCGCGACAAGCAGCGCGACCGCCACTCCCACCGGCAACAGCAACAACGGCGGTAACAACGGCCCCACGAGCTCGCCGCTGCTCTTCTTCGTCGCTCTAGGATTCGGTGTGGTATTCACTAACCTATGGTATGCCTGCCGCTGTCCGTCCGCTTCCGCGAGGTTTAGCCTTACTATGATGAAATCAATGCTAATTTATGTTGCCCTGCAGGATCATTGTCGGCGTAAAATATTGCTTCAGGTATAACCAGCGCAACCGCGCCGCACGTGCTCTGAACGAGAATGGCGAACCCATCGACTTGGCACAAATGCCGAACCCACGGCGAAGACGGCGAGAGAAGAAGTTGATGTCTATGGAAGAGGTCAATGAGAGGTTTCCTTTAACCAAGTACAAGGTATGGCGATCGTCGCGAGAGGCGCAAGGCTTGCCAACAGAAGGAGGTGTTACTGCGCCACCGAGTCGGGCTGGCAGTATCAGAGGAGAGGATGTCACGATCGAGACGTTCGGAAAACAGTCAACAGATACTGCACGACCGCAGACCGCGCTCAGCATAGCGCAGCAGGATCATGCGAATGCCGGCAATGTCATACCCACATCGCCTCCAGCTGAAGCTGCACCAGGCACAGAGAAGATGCCCGAGAAGGTCACCATCGAACAGATGGAGCATGCTCGGAGGGCGCCTGACAGGACTGACTCCATGGCTACCGATATGGACGAGGATGATGACGATCCCATTCGAGAAGCAGCGCCTGCAGAAATGCTCGCTGCACCTGGTGATACATGCGCGATCTGTCTCGACACGCTTGATGATGACGATGATGTTCGCGGTCTGACTTGCGGCCACGCTTTCCATGGTTCCTGTGTAGACCCCTGGCTTACAAGCAGGAGAGCATGCTGTCCTCTCTGCAAGGCAGACTATTACGTGCCGAAGCCACGGCCAGATGGCGAAGATCTCAACGCTGCGATGGGTCGCAGAGGAAGACATGGCATGCCTCAGCAGCCGCAATCTGCATGGATGGGAGGCCGAGCAGGCGGATTTCGACCACGATTCCTATTCTCAGGGCCACGCCTCTTCGTCAGCGATTCAAATCGTGGACAGACGCATCCTACGCCTGCACAGATGGAGCGTGCTCGAAGAGAACAAGAGCTCGACCAAAATCCTGCAGCCGCGCAGCAATCGAGTAATTCGCGCAGCTGGCGATCGCGGATACCGAACATTCCTCGCTTCGGAAGACGAAATCAGCAGAATGGCGAGCATGGCGCCGTCGAGCAGACTGGCATCACGGCTGGTCAACTTGAGGCAGGCACCCGCTGATCACTTATCTTTCCATCTCCGATTGTACATTTACCCAACAATCCCCGGCGGACATCTCGAGCTTCTCCAGGAGGGACAACGACCTTTTGATCCGAGCGGGCGAACGACCACGAATAATGTGATACGACGACTCTTTGATTTTGATTTCTTGAAGTTGAGCTTGAAGCGATATATGCATGACAGCATCGCCACTCGAATAGACTTATCGTGACCTGAAAAGGCTGCGGACGTGCTTTCTCAAGCGCACGAGGGGCGGAACTTACTCCCGCCAATGCTCGGCGCCAGGCGAGAACAGAGATAACAGATTCTTTCAGGGATTTCTGCATTTTTGCAAGCCCATCCCACTAAGACGGGCGTGGAGGCATTTTATCTCTCAGCTAGCATTGCATCATCAGCAGCGATGGCGCATCGGGGAAGGATAGGGCTTTGAGCTGAATGGATGGAGCCAGGAATGAGTGTATATAGTTGGAGACATATCACCATGGTCACCGAGCTCAAATGGCTGCCAGTCACTCAGTGCCTTCCCTCCTTTGAGCGCGAGTCTTGGTGTAGTTGCCATCTTTATCAGATGTGCGCCTGCCAAATTTACAAAATAGCAGGCAAGCACGCACAAGAGAAAAAAGAGAGATCTCAGGCTGCATGGGGACTGGTATACTATGCTATCAAAACGTGCATTTCTACGCTCGACATCGCCAATGCGCCTTCCCTACCTACTCAGCAGTTCCCTCTTGCCATAGGTCGTCTACTCCTGCGCCAACTCCTGCCCCTCCTTCAATCCCTCCACAACCAAAGGCTGACCCTCAGCTCTCTCATAAATATCACGTACATCCTCCGTCATGGTCTCGAAGTGCGAGCTAGCATCGTAAGATCTGCTGATGAAGATGTTGTCGTCCTTGCCGTTTGACAAAGGCTCGTAGATTGGGATTGGTGGACCCATGAACTGCTCTTCTATTCTGCCAAGACGTTCAAGACCGGGTTGAAGCTCGAGGTGGTGGTTTGCGTTGGTTTCGGCGATGGTGCTGACGATGGCGATGTAGTAGCCCTTGGGGCAGACGTTGTGGGTTGAGGAAACGACAGCGACGTAGATATCTGTATTCAAAAGTCAGTTGCGAGTGTATGTGAGTTTCAAGGAGGATGTTTCACGAACCATGCTTTCTGCCAACTTGCGATTGTGGTATGATGAGTTGCAATGAGTCGGCGTTGTCGGTCTTGTCGATAGGGTGGTTCAGGATGCAGATAGCCTTGAGAAGATGTCCAGATACGCGGCACTTGTCTGGGAAGTAGGATGGGTCGGCGATGATCTTCTTGCACTTGGTCTCAAACTTCATGCCTTCGCCTTCTTCACCCCGCTCTTTCATGGTTGCTCGAATGCCTGAGACCTTGCCACCCTCGTACTTGACTTCGTCAACGTTTGCGTTAAGCATGTAGGTACCACCGTAGATGGCACTGAGCCGAGCAAAGCCTTGTGGCAGCTCTCCTAGACCGTACAGAGGGTAGATGTATGGGCTCTTTCCGTATCTTGCCATACTGTTCACGTAGAGTCTGATGCGTTCGACACAGTCCTTAGCTGCGCCCTTGCGGTCGATGTATTCGTCAGTTGGAAAGAGCGCCATGCTGTGGCCGATGAAGTCGCGAGTCGTGGCTTCGAGACCGTATTTGTCGTATACTTGCTTCATGGTTGTCTGTGCAAGGTTCATGCCTAACCAACGTGAGTATATTCCACATAAGATGTATCCATATCTCCATATCATACCATTGTGTGTGCTCGGGTTCTTCTCGTCAAAGTTGCCAACCCACTGTAAGAAGTTCCTCGCTCTCCTCTTCTCGAAGATGCCCATGAGGGGGCTCGAAAGGGCCTCGCTGGCATTGCTGGGCACTTTGGCGACTGTCGCTTTGGGCCCGCTGTTCTGCTGAACATAGCTGCCAGCAATCTGCTTGAACTCGATGTAGCGTGTGACGTCGGTCGAGACGAGAATGTTGGTGAGCTCTCCGTTCGCCATCAGGAGCTTAGGCACCAGATCGATGTTCCAGTCATTTGGACGTCCGTACTTCTTCCACGGCTCTGTGCCTTTGTCGTAATTTCCATATTTCTTGAACATTGTTTCGAGGTTGACCGATGCTGCCTCGCCGCCATAGTGGTCATTGCGGTCCATATGCAGCACTTTCTGGCCTTTGACGGAGAGCACTCCAGAGAGGATGCATTCTGTCAAGCCAGTGCCGAGCACCACGACATCGTACTCTGGTGCGATCTCGTCCATGTTGGCGGTATGGACAAGGGAGATATGGAGGAATTGGAGTCGTGTTTTTGTGCTTTCTTTCTGGCGGTCAACAAGGTAGTGGAATAGTTCGCATCTGCACGCCAACAAGCTCCAAACCCCACGTATCAAGCTGAGTGGGTCCTGCTTCAGCCACTAGTTCTAGCGGGCGGCAGACGAGGACAGGGTCAGACTATAATACAACGGCTGCAATGGCCATACTTTGACAGCCTATTTCATCAAACACACAGCTGAGTTGCTACTCTGCGTGCTTCCACACATCGTTCACGCATTGCTCGAATTTCATGCATGGCGGAACGTCGATTCGCGCAGAGGTCGCCTGTCACCACCACTCATAACGCAAATGCAATTTTCCACAGAACACGGTCGACTCGCATGTCTGCCTAGTGACCACCATGGCAGAATTCCATCAGGGCTGCTGGACCTCGCACGGCGAAAGCAATGGGCGTGACCATCAGGCATGTGTCATCAGGATTTGACAAGTCTAGGTGATCTGGCGCCGACCGCAAGAAGGTCGCAAGGCTTCAACGCGAGATCAATACGGCCAAGACTGGAGGATATGCGATGCTCGCCCTTAGGAGCCCTCTACACGTGTCCGATCGCGATTGTCGAATGCACTGCAGTCGATTCTTGACGATTATCATTTACATCTAGCTTCCAAGCTATCTTACCATAACATCGGCCATCTTGTATCTTTCTTGCTGTCTTGACTCTGGTTGGTTCTAATTTCACATGGCACTACAGTCATAGTCAAAAGATTTGACTCTGGACGTCATGTTGGCGCATGCTCTGTTTGGCGTGCCGTTACATGCAAATGTATCTCTCTTCCAGGCTTTTATCGAAGACGAGTCATCTTCGAGATTGTCCAATGGACGACCATCTCCTGCCGCACCGCTCTCCTCACGTCTGTTCCGGCTTCACGTCTGTCTTCACGTCTGTTCCAGAAACTCTCGATGAGTCCCTGGCCATCGTGCAGGCCACTTCTCATATGTGCAATCTTCTGACTTGCGTTAACCTCCCGTGACAGGAACAAGTATACGGCGAACGGGTCAATGTACGCCGCCATCCCTATCATCCTGCCGACAGTCATTGAGCCTGCTGTGTTGTCAAGACTCCACTTCCATGTGCGTCCATCGTTTGGATATTCAGAGCCGACGTGTTTCGGGTTCCCTATCGGTCACAGTAGCACAGTGTACCTGAATACTGTACATCCATCTGCAGGATGACGCTGAACATAAAGCTGATAGAGAAGGGGTTGTCAGCAAGTCTACGTCAGAAGTACGCCCCGACAGACGTTGGCGTGAGCAGATGAAGTGTGGCTCGTGAAGATTGTGGAGAAAGACCGCCTCCCCGATGGTCGCTCGGGCGCAGATCGAGATTTGTATGCGGCATCAAACTGTGCGAGCTACATAGTTTGACAATCATGCTTCTCGGCACCTGGCACCTCGGAATTCTCTCTGCAGCAACGTGAAAGAGCGAGAGTCGTCGCGTAGGAACGAGCGAATGAAGGATAAAGATGGGTTCCGTCACAGTGGCAATATGCGCATTGTTGGCATGACCAGGCAAGTGCAGCGAGTTGTAGTCAATGGAGTAGTTAGAAGGAGAGATTCTTTTCGGGGCGTGCAAGCGACCGGACCAGGCAGGTCTGAGGTGCCTCCCTTCGGAGGGTGCTCCATCATTCTCGGACCTTCCCCCGAATTTGCACGAGGCTTCGGGCTACACACTTTCGCATCCAAGTAGTGTTGAGCAACATTATTGGAGAAATATCCACTATGATACCTGCACCTCTCTTGATGAGACTGAAGGGTCGATATCACTGCAAGCAAAAGAAGGCATCGTTGGTCAGGTCGTTTCAGGCATCCTGAACGATCAGCCTGTGTGCAGCCCAACCGAGCGTCTACTACCACCAAGCCTGGTCTGTTCGTCTCCATCCGACAAACAATACAACGTGGCATACGCAATACACCACGGCACATCACTATCCGCCGCAGCAATGGATGACGGATCGAAGAAACGAAAAGTTGGACGCACGCAAGTGGCCAATGCTTGTCTAGCATGCAGGAGTGCTAAATTGAAGGTCCGTTTTGATCGCGATTCAGTCTTCGGCTGAAGGCTGGCATCTGTGGTCACAGTGCTGACTTCGGACAGTGCTCCGGAGGACACCCAACTTGTTCTCGTTGCAGTGGCAGAGACATCAACTGCATGTACGACGTCAGTGAGGTATGTCTTCTCACGACCTTCGATATCTGCAAAGAACAGAACAGTCCTATTGCAATACTTGCACTCACCCCTCACCGCCCTACGAACAATGGTCTGACCTCGGCGTAGGGGATGACGAAACGACAGCAGCTACGTCTCGACCTCCATGAGCAGAAGGACGAACTTGACCGTGCCATGTCACTTCTCAACCATCTGCAGAAAGGAACCGACCAAGAAGCGACCGAGATGCTTGCTCGTTTGAGGATTGGCCAGTCAATCGAATCTGAGTACCAACGAATACAGGCCCGTTACACCGACGGCTATAGCAGCGAGAGAAACCTATCGTCTCCTTACTCTCAGGGTCCAAACGACCCTATGGACGACGACTTGAGTCGACAAAATCGTCGCTTGCTGAGTCTGCTGACGCCGCAGATGCAGGCGCATCTCTACTCGAACAACGGCAGGGACAGGCGGTCGACCACATCGAGCGCCAGCAATTCTATATCGCACGCTGTGCATGACTGGGTGAGCACTGGCCAAGGGAACATGGCCTGGTTACAGGAGGACATCGCCAATACTGACCCTGAGATCCTCGAATCGAAGACGCGACACTCCGGTGCTGACAGTGCGAGCCCGCAGAACTACTACACGCATCAGCAAAGGTTGGAGAGATGAAGCTTGGTGGCTGCTTAACTCGAATAGCACAATCAGCAGCGAGACGTGACGCCCTTGCTGCGACTAGATGCAGTGCTACCTTTGCGAAGATCAACCCCATGATGATTCGGACTCCGAGCGCATGAAGCAGGTCGTCAGCAGGACTACAGACAGACCGATCAACCATCATCACCATGGACGGCATCGTATAGCCGCAGGCGTAAGCGCATCGGGCACTGAGAGAACAGCTTGAAAAGAGAAATACGAGTGGTCGCGTCACGATATACAATTTGTGCAGAAAGCAGACATGAAATCTCTCCTGGTGCAAAACACATGGGAGGTGCCAGCAGACCATTCGGATTATCCGAATAAAATGGCGTTAAAGCGGTAAGACGGCGTGACTGGGGACACGAGCCCGAGGATATACAGCGCGAATCCAAGGAAAGAACAGGAAGAGAAGACTTGTCCTAGCTCGTAGGAGGCTTCATATCATTGCCGCGGATGATCGTTGTCAACAGCCAAGCGAGCACAACGACGGAAGAGGTTTGACCCTCAAGTACGAAGAAATGATGCGAGGCCGAGCACACGTCTCTTGTACCATTGTCCTGGTGGGGTAGCAAGAGCTTAGGACGATGATCGCTCGATGGACGTGGTCTAGACTTGCCAAGAAAGTCAGGAGACTGGAGCAAGGAAGGAGGCATATACACACATCAATTCCTACGCTTTGTCATGAATGAGAGTCTTTGACTAGATACGCCCAACGAATGTAGGACAAGCTCTTCTCTGTATACGAGGTCTTCGCATTGCAGAATGCCATTCGACCAGTATGCTCACCATACCTATTAGAGAACCGGAACATCAAGAATGCCGTTGTATACCAGGGTGTGTGATACAAGGACATTTCTTGAACATTGGCAAAGCAGGTATGAAGGTGGAAATACGCACAAATACTGCTTTTCTCCTGGACCAGGAGACTGTTGATGCAATTCATGAGCAACTGGTATTGTCCAACAAGTCTGCACATGGGGAGACAGAATCATATATAATTTCGCAGCTCTCATAGACATTGTCGACCCAAGCCGACTGCGTGACTGACCTGTCTGTCATGTCTCAATCGATCAAGATTGTCGCCAAAAATGCCCGCCTTTCTTGATCACTCCTTCCTCGTCGATGAAATGCAGACAACAGGACTTGGAAGTGGGAAAGTCCTCGACAAGATTGATAAGGACAAATATAGAGACTATCATAAAATCCGATCAATTCCTACTGCTCAAATCACTCACCATCCCCATCCCCATCCAACATCTATTCCTCCTCCTACTCCTCCTCCTCCTCATCATCCTCCTCCATCCCCTCAGCAGCCTCAACCTCAAAAGTCGGAGCCTGATCAACACCCACATAACTATCACACATCAAGAATAGTGTCAACTCATGTTTCCCCGGCGTAGGAACAACAACTTCCAACTTCGTCTTCAATTCTCTCTGAATCGTAACCCTCTTAATCGCAAGTAAACTCCTAGAACTTTCTTCTCCAACAACCAACCAGAAATTTTCCGTCTTCTCTGCGGGGTAGAAAGGAGCATGAACTTTGAGGTTAGATTCCTCATCTTCTTCGAGTTGGCGGGTGAGAGAGACGTTCAAATAGGTTGCTTGGCCGGATGTGACATCCTCTGGATCTTCAACTTCGAACTCCATGTCGATGTTCGGATATCTCTCGTTGACGAAGTTTGCTGCGTCGGCGAGCTGGGTGTTTGAGAAATTAAGTCCGGACATGAGTGCCTTGTAATTAGGATTCTCATCCGGATCCATAGCGTCTTGGAATTCCACAACGTCTTTGATTCCAAACTTCTCACAGACTTGGATCTTGTCTTCGGAGAAATGTGGGATTTGCTTGAGTGGAGAATCTCGATCCCACATCGCTTGAACAACCATTTGAGAAATTTCCATGGCAGACATGGCGTTGAGGTGACCTTCGGATGAGAGGACGTCGACACAAGCTGAAAGGAGGTTGAGGACTTTTCGGAGGATGAGTTCTTGGTCTTTGGCGAGGTCGAGAGGGAGTTGCATTCGAGAGAAGTGGGCTTGTAGGAGAACGAAGGCTTTGAAGTGTGGTGATTCGAAGTTGGCTTCGGAGAGTTTGACGGGGATGCGGTCGTAGATGCGTTGCAGGACATGCTCGTCGTGACGTCGGATTTGGACGTCTTCGAATTCTGTGGCGGCAGTGACGATTTCGAGAATACCCTTCAGCTTAGTGCCACGCTTGAGAGAGAGCAGAAGCGTTTGCATCGTAATGAAGGAGATGTTGTAGTAAGCCGCAATCATGGCGGCGTTCAACGGCGTGATCGTGTCTTCTTCCTCGTCGAGCTCGATGATCTTGGCATCATTGAGGTCTTTGAGCGTCTGCTCCACTTGCTCGGAAAGGTAGGTGCTGAGGCCTTCGTGAGACGTGTCTGTCAAGCCGTAGAAGCTTGGATTCGCTAGAAGTCGCCGGTAGAAGTAGGTGTAGGTGGTCCAGTCGACGGCATCTTGTGTTGACTCGATTGTCTTGGTGCTGATCTCCGTGACGAAAGCGTCATGCATATAGCTGAGCAACTGACTCTCGATAGGTAATGCCTCGCCAAGGAACTTCTTGTAGTAGTTGCGCTTCACATCTGGACACATCAACACTCCACGTGCGTCTTTGTCTTCTGAAGGTCGGCCAGCTTTGCCAAACATTTGCAGAACGTCGCTGATGGGGTAGTCAATGTATCGGTGCTCTCGGCCTTCGAAAAACTGGGTACCCATGACGATGACCATGTGAGCAGAGCTCTGGATCTCCCAAGCGCAGTCTCTTGAGACCAGCATCACCTGCGCAGCACCTTGCTTGAACAGATGCTCGGCGATGCGCTTGTCGGAGTCTGATAGAGCCTCATGATAGTAAGCAATACCATGAGCCAAGCTCTCCGCAAGGCTTCGCTCTTTGACCTTGGCCAATACTGCCTCGAATTCTTCTCCCTCAGCGTGCAAGAATCTGTCTTCGTTGTCGTCTGCAACACAAGCCGCCAGGAGGTCTTGCGCAGTTGCGCGGACCTGTTTTCTGCTCGGCACGAAGACTATCGTTGGCTTCTCTGGTGCGTACTGCAAGATAGCTTGGTACGTCGGCTTGGTCATGGCCAGCATGAGCGAGGGGAAGTGCGGGATGTTGAAGGTCTGCAGGTGGAGGTTGAGCGGCAGTGGTCGGTTGTTCGGGCTGAAGTTGAATATGGTGTGTTTGCTGCATCCGATCCATTCGCCGATGTCTCGGGCGTTGGAAAGAGATACACTCAGTCCGATTGTGCGCAGTTCGTTCTCAAGCTGTGCCTTGATAGCCTGTGATCTCGACATAACGGCTTCGTAGATGTAGCCGTGGTGACCACCAAGCATGTGCAGGTCGTCCGCGATGATGAGGCTGACATTCTGAACATTCTTCCGTCTTTGCCAGCCTCGAGACATCATGTCCCACTGCACCGGCGTAGCGAGAATAAGATCACCTTCCGCCAACAGCTTCAGGTCGCCCGTAGTCTCGCCAGTGAGCTTGACAATGGTCTTGCCTCCAGCTATGGGACCAAGTCTAGCTTTCCATGACTTGTGCTGTGCATCCACTTGCTCCTGGAATGGCGCAATGTATACTGCTCTACCCGCATCCTTCTTCGTAAAGTGTCTCAGTAGAGCAAATTCAGCGCAAGTCGTCTTTCCACTGCCAGTCGGTGCACCGACAAAGACGTTGTCGTCGGACTGGAACAGCGCGTTGAAAGTCTGAGTCTGAATCTTGTTGAACTGTGGCCAGTGTTCATATAAGCCGACGAAATCTTCCCGCTTCAGAGCCTGCACTGGCAAAGGCTGCATGTCCAGAAGAGGCGTGTGTGGCGGGAACTTTTCCGGCAGGGCCAACTTTTGGAAAGATAGAGTAAGCTTGCTCTCTGCGTGCATCCATCTGTCGCTAAAGACAGATATGAAATAGTTGGGTGGCATCGGTTCGGTGATGGGCACCGTGAATTCGACGATGTGCTCATTAATCTCCGCAATGGCGTATTCCTTGCGCAGGAGGAACTGATCGTGAAAGAGAATGTCCTCTCCATCACAATCCTCAACCATGATCCACCAGTTCTCAGCGCGGCCGTGAATCTGATCCTCCCACTCGAAGTTTGGCGTCAATGTTAGCTCAACGCGAAGCATGCTTCGAGTGATGGGTTGACACTGTGCCTGGATATTAAGTCTGGGAAACTTGGCTACCAAGTTGCATACTTGTCGTCCTTGCTTTGGCATACCAAGCAGCTCACCCATTCGAGGTGGATCAAGGTCGAAGTAGCTGGACCACGGCACGTCCATTCGCTCAGCCTTCTTGATGATGTCTGGCGAGCAATCTGGAAACTGTCGTAGAGGAGTCATTGTTGGCCACATGCGCTTCTCTGCCATTTTGCACAGGTCGAGCGCATCTTTGGCAACTTGCGACCAGCCTTTCTTGAGCGCAATTTCGAACATTGCTCTCAAGATACGGCCGGCAGATTGTGTCACGTAGACAAGATCTGCCATCAGGGCAAGACCTTCCAACTTCAGTCTGCTCACGTATGCTTGCAGAAGGACATTGATCTTGCAGTGCGGCTCATCGATGGTCTCCTTGACTGGAATTGGTACTCTACCGAGAAGCTTGGCCAGTTCGAGCTTCTCGTCTTGTCTTACTGGGATGTACTTGAACTCTTCGCTAAGAGCAAAGATTCTGAACAGCTCGATCGGGCTGACGGATGGCTGAATATGCATGTTGTAAGTCAACATACTGGCATGCGTGATGTAGTAGTGACTTGCAACGCGACCAAGATCAGTTGACTGAAAGCGCCCAGTCTTCTTGTCATACTTGACCAAGCTGGCTTTCTCCAGGACTGCCGCAGCAGAGTGGATGAGGTCGACACGCTTTTGCTCAAGTGTCTCATCCTCTTCATAATCTGCGCCGACTTGATACAATGCTGGCGACCGCAGCATTCGCACGAAGAGATAGGTGTAGCCCAGCCATTCGACACCTTCATCACGAGTTCGAACGTTACCAAGCACGATCTCAGCATTTAGATTGTCTGCCAATCTCGACACAAATTGCGACTCGATTGGTAGTTGCTGGTTGAGGAGAGATAGGTAGTACTGAATCTCTGCTTGTGTGGTGATGATGATACCTTCTCCGTAGGTATCGTATTGCGGACGACCAGCACGACCAAGCATCTGCAGCACATCTTGCGGACTAAGCTCTACCCACGAACCCTTCTCAGGTGAGTAGATTTGTGTTCCCTTGATGATGACAGTGTGTGCTGGCAAGTTGACACCCCATGCCAGTGTCGCAGTACAGACCAGGACTTGGATCTCGCCAGATGCAAAAAGATCCTCGACCGTGGTTCGGTCTGCTCGGCTCATACCAGCATGGTGAATACCAAAGCCGTACGGAAGCACGTCCTTGAGTTCAGCGTTGGCGACGGTCTCCGATTCTTCGCGCAGAATTTCTCGACTTGCCGCATCACTCCGGATGATCTGTCCGATCGTGTCTGCCTCCAGCGCCTTATCTCGGATGAACTTGGCAGTCTTGGCAGTCTCTTTTCTCGAATGAACAAAGATTAGCATCTGGTTCTTGTTCTGCCCAACTTGCTCCAAGACCTTGGTATAGCAAACCTCGTTCATGGTCTTGAGCTGTTTGATGGCCTTTTTGTCTGTGACGCCGATGAATTCTTGCTTGAGAGGGCAAGGTCTGAAGGTGCCGTCGAAGTGGTAGAGGTCTTTCTGCGGGTCCACTCGAAGGAAAGTAGCCACATCTCGGTAGTTGGGCAGAGTAGCTGACAGACCTACAATACGGACGGGATCGCCGGTTTGTTCTGTTCGTCTGATGGTTCGAGACACGATACTCTCTAAAACCGGACCACGATCATCGTGGAGAAGATGGATCTCGTCAATACATATCAGGCGAACCAGATTGGTGTAGCTGGTATCGGTGGCCTTGCGAGTGATGACATCCCACTTCTCAGGTGTAGTGACAATGACCTGTGTGTCAGCAATTTGCTGCTTGGTGAGCTGTCGGTCACCAGTGAGTTCAGAAACTGTGATTCCGTACGACTCAAGACGCTTGCCAAAGTTGCCGACTTGCTCTTGCACCAAAGCCTTCAAAGGCGCAATGTAGATGATCTTGAATTCGTCCAAGTTGATCTCTCCCGTGGTCGGATTCCTGTGCTTGCCAATCTCGCGGAGCATGGTAAGCATGGCTACGTTCGTTTTGCCGGAACCAGTGGGGGCACAAATCAACATGTTGCCATCATCCTCGAATGCAGATGCGTAACATTCGGTCTGGATTCGGTTAAGTGATTGCGATGTACCAAATCCAGTTCGCGCCCACGCGGGAAGATCAGCCGTGGGAATAAGAGGCTTCTCACCAGGAATCTGCTTTCGTTTCGGCGCTGGTACATGGATCTCTTCATAGCCTTTGAAAGTGCGCTTGGTCGATCCTTGCGGTAATCGTACATTCTGGTTGGTCATGAGGTGATTGCCTTGATCGAACTTGAGGTCGTCCAGATTCAAGGTCTTCCGTGGCTGAAGACCGCCAACCAGACCTTCCTTCTTGACATCATCCTCGTCCTTGACCTCGAGCTTGGCATCAAGTTGCATAGGATCAAGCTTGACTTGGAGCTTTGGACCGGCCTTTTCTGGAGCTGCATCTCTCCCTCGTAGCTCCTTCAGTATGCTAGCGTGTCCTGCATTGACCATCTCTTTCTCAAATGCGACTCTCGATGCGTCGTCTTCAGCCACTTTCCGCCATCGTGTGACCCAGATGATTTTGTCCCTGTTCTTGACAAGCTTACCAACAAGTTCGTGGTGCTCGTAATCGAACAGCTCCATTAAGTCGTTCTCTACCTCACGCAATGGTTTCTCTTCTCCAGACTCATCAACGCCAGACATGATGCTTTCCGCCTCTCGTGTCTTCTCGGCCTGAATATGCGCATCGTCGTAAATCTGCCCTATCTGTCGTTGTAGCCAGTACGCGTCGATCTCATGTGCGGGAACGAAGTTCGGGTCGCTGTCTTCTTTCTCTCTTCGCCGTGGCCGGCTTTCGATCACCATGCCGTCGTCCTCTTCTTCGTCTCCACCGTCAGCATCTGGGGGTGGACCCGCACCATCTTCAGCATCTTCTTCTGCGCCAAGCGGGATCTCGTCTTCCGAGTCTTCGCCCTCATCCCGGACCTCGAATGTCTGTCCAGCATTCTCGTCATCGTCCTCGTCGCCGAAGTCGACTGCCACGCCTTGCTGATCGTCCAAATCCGCATCTCCGTCATCCTTCATATCCTCATCCTCATCTTGAGCATCGTAATCCGTAATCTTCTTGCCCAGATTCACCAGCTGATTGAACTCTTTGCTCGAAGTCGTGATACCAAGAATATCATCAATCTCCTTCTTCTTGTCGAAATCCTTCATGCCCGGATCCTTGAGATATTCCAATATCGAATCTGTCGCAGAAGCTGTGATCGACAGACCATAATCACCACCCATCTTCTTGGCGACTTCAGAGGAGATCAAATCGTAAACATCCTTCGTCGCCGCCGTCCGAGGTCGATATTTCAGACCTTCGACATTCATATCGGCATTTGACAAGATTCCAGCGGCGCGCGAACTCTGCACTGGCTCTGTCCGCTTTCTCTTGCGCGCCTGATCCTGTGTCGCCGCCGAGACTGGAGCTTTTTCTCGTGCTGTTCTCGAGCCCATTTCGCCCAGATTAATTCGTCCAGCCAGTGACTCTGGATCGCCAGTCGCATCATCGCCGCGTCTTGAAACGAATCGTCTGTCGGCTTGCAGCACCAAGTTACTCATAGCAGAGTACTTGTACTGGTTGAGATTGTTGTCGGCATTGCCGCTGCCCTGTTTGGACGACGACATGCTGGATGTGTGTGTCCACTGTGTTGCGGGCGGACAGCGATATCGAAGGAAAAGGTGTTGGAGAAGGTGTTGTGGCGACTCAAGTGAGCCTTGCACGCGACTGAAGGCGAAGATTGTCTGCACGTTCAACTTTGGCAGAAATCTCGATTAGCTAACCCCAGATAAAGTTCACGCGCGAGTCATGCAGCTAGCGGCCTTCAATGGCGACATCAGATGGCATTTCTACTTCTCGTTCACATTTTCCTTTATCATCGAACATTTTTCAATATGGCTGAGACAGATAAAGACGGAAATCTCTGGCTATTTGGATACGGGTATCGTGTAGGATCACTCACTGGACTCCAGCAGGCCGACTGATGGCCGAGCAGGAGTTTGGTTTGGAAACCACCCATTCACTATGGTAAATGACAAAGTCATGCAAGCATAGTAGAGTCATACTGAATTAATCGCTTCAGATCTGAGGCTACCTGGCTACATAGAAGGCTATGTTCGCCGCTTCTGGCAGGCAAGGTATCAAGCACTCTTGGACTTTTCTTTGCCACAATCTTACAGTTCTGATAGTGAGGACCATCGCGGTACACCAGAAGCACCAGGCCGTGTGTGCACACTGATCGATCGTAAGCTATGGGAGACATTGACCGACGAGCATCCTGAAGCTCCTCCAAGAGTTTGGGGAGCAGCCTATCGAGTACCCAAGGACAAAGTGCCCGAAGTCACGGAGTATATGAACATTCGAGAGATAAATGGCTACAGCATACAATACACTCCCTTCAAGAGACCTGAAGACATGTCAGCTACATATCAGGACGTTCATGTTCCGGAGGACGCCACTCTAGACGGAAGCACGATTCGATGTCTGGTCTACATTGGGCTGCCCGATAATCCACAATTTCTTGGCCCACAGGATCCGCAAGCTTTGGCTGAGCATATCGTGAAGTCAAGAGGGCCGAGTGGCGAGAATAAGGACTATCTATACGAACTTGAGGCGGCTTTGGATGGGTTAAGTCCGGAGAGTGAGGATGAGCACATCCGAGATCTGGCGAGAAGGTGCAGGGAGATTGAGGCGAGAGAGCAGAAGAAAACATAGAAACGTACATCTAATCCGTGGTACAGCGTGCGCTCTCCATTATAGATATACAGAAAACCCATGTAGCATAGACCAGCCCACGACTGGCGCGCCTCCAGATCTTCACACAACGCCTCGCCTTCAGTGTAGTTATTCGCAAGATTCCATGCGTTGGCGTGAAAGATGTTTCAAGCATACTACGGCAGGCCACGCCGTCACTCCTTCCAGACTCTCCATTCGGGGCACTTCTCGAGCAAGTCGCCCAACGTGCAGGTGCACGGCACTTCGAGATACTCGTCGATCCGCAGATATGATTTATCGTCCGCGTGCTCGAGATCTTTTCTGAATTCGTGTTGTGTATGCCTTGTGGACAGCACAGACGCCGGCAATTGGTCTTGAGTAGGCAGCTTGAATCTTGGATGGTCCAATCCTTGCAGCTCTTTGTAGATGCCAGGGAAACTATGTTTTTCGACGATGAAACGACGGGTGGTCACATGCTTGGCGCCTTCACGCAGCATGGTGAGACGACCATTTAGACGTTCTAGAGCGGACGCTGCCACCATCGCAAACATACCACTCGGAATGATTAGCTTGACATTGAGTGTCGTCAAGTGTGGAAGTCTCATGAGCAGTTCCTGGAGGCGCTCTACATCATACATCTCTTCGGAATGTCAGCATAATTTCAACGTCAATCTGCAAGCATCTACTCACGACCGAAATAGCATGCTGCTTCGTAGTGCTCCACATTGACCGATGTGATCGTGGCCAAATGCCGCGTAGCGAAGAGTTCCGGCATGTCGTTATCGCTGCGGTGTCGAAGAATCTCCTCCCACTCACCGTCGGCATACGGCCTCTCATATAAAGTAACGTATCTCATAGTGAGACTCCGGTCAAAGCAATTGCTGCTTTCGAGACGGTCCAATTCCTTCTCATACTCTCTCTTGAATTGCTTACTGGTCAGCAGCATGTTGAGACTGCATACTTTGTCAAGAATGGCCGTGGTGCACAATCCGTAGCGGCGATCATCGTAAGTGAAATGGCCTACTCCGGTGCAGAAGCCATAGATGTTGTCCTTGATCTCTTGAGCAAGATGTAAGAATGTGCGGTCGCCCGTGAAGTAAAGGCCTGGTATGCGATCTGCTTCCATATTTGATATTGAGCTGAGGTGGACTGAGAAGAGTTGGCAAGCGAGCAGGAGATGTATGTCCTCCTGTGTCGTTTGATGAGGAGCTATGGTCAGCGATAGCGGGTGGCCCACTTGCAAACGCTGCATCACATGCACGTTGCCGTATGCATCCCGGTCGCGCGACTGATTAGTCAGTCGCTCCGCGCTCGATATTCCAGACTAAACTACTGTCTGCGACACGACGACCACTGCCAGAGCCGTATCATAGAGCTACATCGCGTAGCCCACTCCCCGAATATGGTAAACAGTCACAGTGATCCTCGTGCTCGCAAGGCCTCTCAGATATCATGTAGATGTTTCCCGTCCTCTTGAAGATCATCCCAAGCACTTTCACCCGAATGTCACGGTCTGTGCAACCCCGCGCCGAAGCGAACCGTTCTGCGATGTTGAATGCTTCGGAGACGATCTCGCTCTGGGCTCTGCTGCGGCTGCCGTCGAAGAAGCAGCTGTGTACGGTAATATGCACACTCTGGTATTTGAGCTGACGCCACGCGCAGGCAAGATCTAACAGGCCACGAAAGCAGGTCATGCGATGGAGAAGTTTAAGGTGAACGTCGAGTTTGGGAGGGTTTGGGCCGGAAGTGGTGCAGCGAACAAAGTCGATTAGCTGGCGGAAGTCAAATCGGTCGATGAAGGCTTCGAACACGTTGTTGGCGTAGAACATGGACAAGGATTCCGCCCGCGTCTGGCGCGTGGCTCTCGTGATGCCGGGTTGAACTCCAGTAGTCATAATGCTGTCCCATGCAGGAGAGGCCACCACCTGGAAGCGAGTTGTCAGCTACAGAAGCAAAGGCTTAGACAGTGCTACTGTCTCCAAGAAAGGCGTCCCAGTAGCATGAACCTGTGCGGAGTCAATACTCACAAGCTTCACTTCTTCCTTATGCGGCACAGCAAGTTCATAAATCTCATTTCGAATCTCAGCTGGAATCTCGTAGAACGATATTGTTTGCTGGACGCATGGAATGCCGCTTTCGTCGTCGTTTGGCGGAAGTGGTGTCATCTGTGTAAATATCAGCCATGATGCTTTCAGAGACACCGCGCTGAAACAGCGCCGCACACTCGCTCTGTCATAGGGGCATACTCACGATGCCGAACATCGAGCACTCCTGGACAATGTGGATTGTGGGGAGTTTTGCACACTATGTCGAGGTAGATGTTCTGTTGTTGTTAGAAGTGAAGCCCAAGTCTGGTAGGCGGAGGTAGTTCTAGTCAGGCGCGAGCCGTTGCCAAGAAGCAGCAGCTCAGCGAGAAGTTCCCCAAAGTGCAATTTCACTTACTATTTGTGAAAGCACAGTGATCGTCCACAACAAGCTTCTCGTCTTTTATCATGAAGCGGAATGAACGTGTTCGGTTCGATGTCGAAGTAGTCATATTCGAGATTCGTTGTTATTCGGCTCAGCAGGCAACCAGCACACTTGGGCATGCAGAGCCGTTGCAATGTAAGTCGCAGTGGAAAGAGCAACCAAAACCCGATCTCGATTCTTCGCGTCCAGTGCGGTTGAATGCAATGGGAGCCTCTGCGCCAGTGCTCGCGATCTATAGCATTACTTTTCCTGTAGTCAAACGCCGCTCCATGCATGCCTCAACCATCCACGTAGTGGCTCAGCCTACCTATGCTCAATCGCTTGATATCGTCAATCATCGGCGTTACAGGTCGACTCAGCTCCTGCTTGTATAACGCCACGCTATCTCTCCATGCGATATATTCCGAGTCCGCGTAACCAATGATGTCCGCAATCTGACTGCTCCGCACACCTCGTATCCGCTTGATCTCGACAGCAGAGTAGTTCACGATCGCCTTGCCAATGTCTTCGGCTTCGCTAAGCGGAGCGTTTCTTGTAGGAAGCACCTTCAGCAAGACGCATTCGTGGCCATTGAAGGTTCCTTCTACATCGATGACACCCGCAGGCAGAAGTCCAGCTTTGGATGCAAGCGCATTATGTGCTCCCTGGTCGATGTATACGATTCCATGCGCAGCAAGTCCGTGCATGAGCCAGAAGTAGCGATCTCGCATTGGATGCGGGTCTGGTAAGAACCGTGTATGGAGTGGCGGCAGACCTGGCTCTGCTAGTTTCGGTGCTGATGTTCCGTTGACCACTGATGTCTTCTGGAGAGCAGGCTCATCCTTGTTGTGTTTCGCTGGGAGTTCTACACTGTTCTCCATGCTCCGCATCTCGCTCTTCTGCGCCTCGACATATCTGACTATCGCTGCAATGTTGCCTGGCTTGCTGCTGCCCGTAATGACAGTGGTGACACCTGCAGCCGTAGCCAGTCTCGCTGCTGAGATCTTCGTGCCCATGCCTCCAGTTCCCAGCGAGCTTCCAGCACTCGATGTATCGGCAGCAAGCTCGGCAATGTCCTCGACAACCTCAATCGCCTTAGCATCTGGATTCGTCCTCGGGTTTTTGTCGTACAAGCAGTCCACGTCTGTCATCAAGAACAGGTAATCCGCAGATACCATGCCAGCTGTGATCGCACTCAGGGTATCGTTGTCACCAAACTTGATTTCTTGCACCGAAAGCGTGTCGTTCTCGTTCACAATTGGTATTACACCCATGTTCAGCAATTCTGCGAAAGTATTTTGGGCATTGAGGTATTGCGTGCGATCGGCGATGTCATTTCTCGTCAGAAGGATCTGAGCGACTGGCTGCCGCATATGCATGAAAAGCTGGTCCCACATAGCCATGAGCTTGCACTGTCCTATAGCTGCAAGTGCCTGGACTTGTGGGAGATGCTTCGGTCGTCTTTCGAGGTCCATCTGTCGGAGTGCCATACCAATGGCTCCTGAGGAGCAGATAACGACTCGGTGTCCATCATGGCGAAGACTGACTGCGGTCTGAACAATCGTAGAAAGCGTGGCGAGGAGTGGTTCGTGGGTCTTCTCGTCGACTATGGAGGACGTGCCTTGGCGGAAAATTAGTCCAACACTCTTTCACATGAATCTTTAGGGCCTATACAAAATATGTACCGAGCTTGATGACGACCGTAAGGTGCTTCTCCTTCATGTTGGCGGGAGTGTGAGGATGACTTCCTCGTGCAGCGCTCTTCTGTAGCGAGTGAGAGCCATTGATGTCTGGCTGTGAAGTGTGAGCTGTTATATTCTCCATGAACCTTGCCATGACTCTCCCCTCGCCTGCTCGTGAGAAGGCCCTCCGATTGCGCTTGCCCTGCCAAGGATGATGCCCTCAAGCGAATCAAAGTCGAGCCGCGCTTTCTTCGACCTCACTTCATCTTCTTTACTGCCACAAAGGGCATCATAAAGGGCGTATTACATTGAGAGTGGTGTCCGAAAGAATACAATAACCCGCTGCATGATGTTAAGTCAATACCAAAACAGGCTACGGGAAGGGCGGATGACATCGGCTTCCATTACCGAAATGTTGAAGAAATGAGTCTCTCAAGGGAAGCATCAAACATTCACGCCGGATTTGAGAGCTCTAGAGACGTCTGCGTACCGTTTTAATACCTCGCTGTCAACTGCTCAATGTCGATCGACATCGGCATTATTGCCTGAAATCCACCAAGGATCATCACAGCTCTTGCCGGGCTACCTTACCTTGCTGTCGTGGCACAGCTTCATCTTGTCTTCCTTATTGCTAACCACAGTGACCTTCATCCAAATCCACTCCAGAGATATCCCCAACAGAAGTGTCCAAAACAATGCAGTCAATCGCTTTCCTGCTCGCCGTCGCCGGTCTTGGCCTTGCATCGCAGCGCCAAGAGCTACTGGCACCTGAGACAAACGACGATAGCTACTGCGACATTCCCAATGGCTCTATCTGCCTGTTTCCAGGCATGTCTTCAACGTACTTCTTCTGCACAGAAGGGAACAAGCCAGTCAAGCACATCTGCGAGCAAGGACTGGTGTGTTGTCAGCAAGGCGAGGACAGCGATTTGCCAACGATCGAATGCAAGAAGAAGTGCGACGCAGAGGAAACGTCCCTGTAGACTTTTATGGCAGGAGTGGTTCCAGCGGGGGAAGGAAAGAATGTCTGATCCCTTCGTGCGTTCCGTTCGAGTCATCTCCTTCGGCATGAAGCACACAAGCTGCCTTTCAACTCCATCTCTGTATTACATTGAGATGCGTGTCTGAAAGAGCATAACGACCCACTGCATGATGCGAGGTCGACACCAAAACAGGTTGTGGGTGAACAATTCGACCTTGCAGAGCATGCTCAGGCAGAAACAAACTTAGTGTGGCCCGCCTGGAAATTGAGACGCCCTATCTCGTTTCACTCTACGGAGTACCACCTCAGAGCATCGTGTCCGTATCTGGCGCAAACTGCCTCAGATATGGCTAAGGTCTACAACATATCTAATAGAATTTATCTTAAGAACCTTATAAAGTAAGTTAGTCGAGCTACTAAGCTTTCAAGGGCTCATGAGTCCAATAGAGGTAATCGAAGTTCCAAATCTTGGCGTCGAAATTCTAAATAGAAGACATACTATACATAGTCGACTGTCTTATAACCTGCAGGAAATCCCTTCTCTTCACGTGCTTGACACTCTATCTGTCATACCAACTACCCGAACGCTTCGTCATAGACTCGCAGTTGCCGTCGCCTATCGAACGACACAATGATCACATTCTGGAATCTTCCAACGGAGCTGAGACTGGAAATCTGGAGACTAGCTATACCGCACCGTGTAGTTGAGCTGGGTACAGAGGGCCTTCGAACTTACCTTGACCAGGCAGGATATGGTCCGTGGACCAAACGATGTGTGACTAAATCCTGGAGAGCACACGCACTCATTCCGAAAGTCTCTCAGGTCTGCCGAGAAGCTCGCGATGTCCTCTTCAAGGTCGGCTTGCCACTATACGACTGGAGGAAACCAGGCGGAGACCCACTATGGGACGATGGGCAGGCCTGGATCGACAGGTCACTGAGGTTTAGACATGGTTCAAGCTACCCATGGCTGAATCCGAAGATTGATACCTTACATCTGGGTTACCGGAGTGATGACTGGCCCGCTAGTGTGCATACACTGCAATCAATTCAGGCATTGAAATGTCGACGCTCAGCCGCACGACAGCTCTCTGTCCAGGCGGAGATGTTTCACGCAATGAATGGCATGGGACGAGCCGTGAGCCCAGAGCTCCTGTGGCTTGGGCCCGACGAACAGTATGTCGTGGTCATGTGGACGGTCTACATAAACTCGCTGGAGCAAGGCCAAGACCAGTCGATTGGCATGGAAGGGCAGGTGGAACTGATCGATGCTTGCGATACGGCGAAGATTCGTGCATTTGCCAGACACATGGGGTCCATACACTACGAGTCTGATACGTCGCTTGAAAGTATGCTCGATGACAAGGCCGCCAAGATCGCCATAAAGCAGTGGCACGACGAAGTTTCAAAGCTATGGATCTGGAGTCGATGGTGTGAGGCTCGGTCCAGCGAGTGGCTGAAATTTTTGGGCCCACGTGTGCAATACTATCGTGAGAGCATAGATGGCAATAGTTGGCCCTTCACGACAGTTGGCGACTTTCTGGCAAGCAGACATGTTCGATACTTTGAATCACGACACGAGCTTTTTGAGCATACGCTGAACATGGACGATGATTGGGTGGTCTCCGAGCTCGCACGAATGCCGAAGTTCCATCCTGTGGTCATGTTCAGAAGGAGATTTGAGGATGACGCCCGCGGAGAGTAAATCGTCCTCATGTTGTCTCGTTTATAGTATACCAACAATCTCTACTCTGTGTTCCATGACATGTAACTCTTCACTGCCAGACCATCAGGAATGCGTATATCTGGCCAGCATGTTTAGGCATGTTCCAACGCTTCTCAATGCTATGATATGATTTGTGAGGTCGCTGTTGTTCTGGTAGTATGGATCTGATAGGTCATCAGTCACCGAAGGGTTGTGCTGTCGGTATTTCAACCTGATGGCATTTTCCTTTAAGTCTCGTTCCGATGGGTGCAAGCCTGTCTTACTCTGCTAAAGCTCAACAGTTGCCTCAAGGTCCAATTCCCGATATGTCTCATTGAATCGGAGAGATCTCGCAGCAAAGACCGGATCGAAACCTGTTGCTTCCAATGTGTCGACCAGGTGGTCTTGAATGTCTGCAGTGCGATACAATTCTACCAGCTCCATAGCCTTCCTTGCTTCCTCTACATGGAAATATACAGTGCTGATATCAGGAACTCGTTGAAATACCACTGCAATTATGTCGCAGGCGATCCAATCGTAGAATTTGTCGAATTTTGGTGTCCTCTGGAAGGTATCCGTCAAGAGTTCATAGTCTATGGCATCGGTGCGTCCGAAAACAGAATCCCACAGCGCAAGTATCATGGTGTCCAGATCAGGCTTATACGTATGAGCGTCCCGAGTTGAGCGAGGCATCGCGAATTCTTGATTCAGAATGTATGCAAGGAACTCCCAGAAAGTAAACAGATCCAGCTGGTCTGGTATCAGGAAAGCTCCGAAGTACTTTACAAAGCTCTGACGTTCGATGTAGTATATGTGGTACAAGAACACTATTTGCGCTAGATGCGCTGTCGCGTTGTTGAGTCGAGAGGCCATCTTGTGTGCTTGATGGCAGATTGGTGGTGTTATTGATCTGGCGTGAATGTACATCACAACGATGTGATAGGCAAGAAGGTAATGCCTATGCCTGTTTCACCTGCCATATCAGCTTGTAAGTACAAGGCAGTCTCCATCCTACTTCCTCTCCTTCCATCCTCATATCCACTTCAACCCCATCTTATGCATCTCAACCGCAAGCTGAAACAAATAATCCAAACTCTCAGCTTGCGTCTTCGCCTGCGCCACATCCTTCCCCCAAACATAAACCCCATGCCTCCTCACCAGCACCGCACAAGTCTCCGGCCACTCCTCAATCGCCTTTTCGAGTGTCTCTTTCAAATCCTCCTCATGCGCAGTATTCTCAATCACGGGAATCTTCATCGTATCGAAGAACCCCAAATTCCCTAACTTCCTTCCACCTTCTGCGATCTCTTGTGATCCGGTTCCACCTCGGGATATACCTTTGATTTGTTCGATTTCTTTCATGCAGAATGCATCCTTACCGTGGCTGGGGTGTTGTTGAGCACCACTTTCTAAGATTAGGGTTATGAGGACTGCCCATTGGGAGTGGGTGTGAATACATGCTCCCGCCCCACGTTTCGTATATGCGGCCATGAAGAGGGGTGTGCAGGCTGATGGTTTGAGGACCTACCTTGATATCAGCCACCGACCGCATGGAGACAATCAAAAAAGAAATAGTCTACGAGAGCAGCAACGTTGATATCTTACCTTCGGCCTCCTCAAATACTTTTCTGTCTTAAAATCCATGACAAATATATCTTCCGGTTGCATCAATTCTTTTTGCACACCCGACGGCGCGAGGTATACGTGATCACCATGTTTTATTGAGATTCCTCCGCCTGTCCCTGTTACCCAGCCGAAACCGTAGAATTTGTGGCATAGGGAGCAGATGTGGTTGGCTGGGTGGAGAGGGTCGGTGGATGTGATGAGGGCGTCTGCACCGCTGTCGTCTGATGCGTGGCCGTTCATGGCAGCTTTTTTAGAGCTGCTGTTTTCGATGCTGTCTTCGGCTTTGCGTTTGAGGGTTGGTGAGGTTGAGGCTTCTTCGGAGATGATTGCTTCGGCTAGGGTTTTGGTGCTGGGTTGTGGGAGAGACATATCTATGGGACAGTAATCTGGTGTTTCAGGCAGATCTTGAAGACCCTTCTGTTGTGACGGGGAGATTTGTTGTCGTTGAGATAGAACAAGCTTGTGAGCGAGGTCAATGGCGATTCATGCAAGCACGTGTGCTGGCAGTGGCCTGTTTCTTCCGAAGCTGCACGGGCTCCCTGTTACGCGTCTTCGACTTCACTTCAGTCATCAACATCTCATCTCATCTCTCCAGTATGCTTCGTTGCAGGAAACAATGAAGCCTTCCTTCACATGCTTACGCGCTGAGATATATATCCATGATTGACCGAAGACGTACATACTTGGGCCAAGAATCCTGGCTTGAGAATGACTCCTCCTTGGTGATGTCCGAGAAGCACATCCTCTCCGGAGTCAAGGCTCCGCAAGGCCAACTTATGTCTGCAAGTACCGCTCATGTTAGGTACAGTATCGGACAGGCTTTCGTGGAACCTGACTTGCGCAAAGTTCCCGGATCGGAACGCTTGCTTCATGAGAACTGCAGAGTCACCTGCTACTGACTGCTTTCTGAAGATTGACCACTGGCCGTTACACGATCTGGAACGATCTCAGCTGACAGAAGAGCATACACCAGATGTCGCACAAATGTGGATGCAGAAGAAGCTGCCAAGCACAGCTGCGCCTAGTCACTTGCCAAGTTTGGCAACATAGCATGCTCACCGGTCCTCTCACGCCACAAGAGCAAGAATGAATTCAGCTGGCAGGGATTGGGAGCAACAGTCATGGCGACTATGGAAGAAATGCTCTCGGCTAGCCTCATATTTGATGGTACGAAGACTCATGCTCATTATGCAGCAAGTACATCCGTATCGAGAACGCCTTCCATGATATTCAGCACGCAGCATGCAGTAGGAGCTGTGCATCCATGACAATTGCCATCGAACTTGCATGTATCTGCTGGCTTCAGCCGCTTCCATGAATTCGGTGCAACTTCATGGCATTTCTACACATCGGTGACCCCATTTGGCATGAGTCAATACATATACGGGAAAAGCAACAGCCAACCACACCTTCATCGACATGGCTTCTACAGAAAAGTATGACCTCCTCATCCTGGTCGACGCTACGGCGTCCATGAGGTCTTTCCTCCATTCGCTCAACACATCGCTTCCGCAGATCATATCGATCTCAGCATTAACAGGCTGCTTTGATCGAGTCGGTCTACTCGCATACAGGGACTACTGCCATGGAGACAAGATTATCGAATGGTCGGGATGGACCGCCCCTGCCCACGATGACGATGGACCAGATCTCGTTGGGATGGCCGGCAAACTCAACACCCTAGGTGGATACGATTGGCCTGAAGCAGTCAAGACTGGCCTTGCCAAGGCGTATGAAGTGATGAGAACTGACGCGACGACACTCATTCTACATTACGCTGATGCTCCTCCACACCTGGCTAGAGATGAAGACCACGGCTCAGTCAACTACAGCAAGGAGCAAACAGCTCTCGCCAAGCCGCAGAGCTTCGGCGGTTGTGGACCACGGTTTGCAGACTGGGCATCCGCAGCAAGAGTACTGGCTACTGGCACAAAGAAAGCGAACGTCATCTGCCTGCTCGATGACCATGGCGGAGGCACCAAGAGCGGCACATTCAACTTCCTTTCCGCGGTAACCAGAGGCGCATGTGTGCATCTGCAGCGCCGTGATGCGCGAAGCATTTCTGAACTCAGTATAGAGATCCTCATGACGTGGATGGGAGTCAAGAAACAAGGCGTCACCGCAGCGGCACCACTGCCAGCACGTCTCTCATGGTATCCGGACCTAGCCGGCATTACGGAGGTGGCATCAGAAAGCGATAAATTGTTCAGCAAATTCATGGCAGCTAATACGTTTCACGGACATGCACCGGTCGATGAAGAAAACAATGTCACACGTCAAGTTCTGGAAGAGCGGCTACCGAGCAAGATGCAACCAGTACAGGACTTTGCCAAGACATACAAGGAGGATGAGCAGTATCGTACTCTTGTCACGAAGCACTTGCGCCGAGTCATTGAGTTCGATGTGACTGCCGTCTCTCTCAATCCTGTCTTTGGAAGTCTTTGGAGAGCAGTCTGTAATGATCGGGACAATGAGAATCGTCAGGAACTGCTAGACTTGTTTGGGCGCAAGGTGAATGAGATTCAAGACAGCGAATCACGAGCGAACATGAAGATATGGCTCGAGGAGTCCTATGACTATACGGCAGAAGTTGTGGAGGCCATTGATTCTGTTCCGGAGCCTGAACGCTTCCCTTTCGTCTGCCTCGACCCGACGCTCGTGTTCGCAAATCCTAACGAAGACCACAGTCAGACCGATGACGAAGAAGCGAACCGTCCAATTACGGAATTCAAACGTGATGAACTTCTTGAGATTGGACGCTCTTGTGATTATCGAGTACTTCGCAGACTCGGGCGGGTGCTGACCAGACTTACTTTCGTGAAGTCCGCAGAAGCCATGCCTAAGCACATCGCAGACACGAACAACTCAGACGTACCCAAGATTCCGCTCGCACTTGCCTCAAAGAAGCACAAGCGCAGGTTCTGGCGGCTTCTGCTGCATATCGTGGTTCCAGGAACAATGTTGAGTGGCAGAGCTGGCGCTGTTCTTGCGTCACTGGTCATTCGAATGGGCATAAAGCCACTCATCAAGCCGGCCGAGGAAGAACTACTGCTGTGGCGCGAGAGATGGAACAACCTTGAGGTTCCCGAAACGTGGAACGTCAGCTGTCTCACTCTGCTACTGGATGCCGACACTGCTTATCGAGTGGATGGTCGGATGTTCGATGAGGCCAATGGCGATGAGTGTGGCGGCTTGCTACGTGATAGCGACAGACGCATATTCGAACGACTGATCGAATACAAGATGCTGGAGTCGAACTTGGACACCACCTTGACCGTCAAAGTCGCTTGGACACCTGAAGGTACATCGATGCCTGTCGGACCTGTAGTCAGGTGCAAGACTTGTCAGTATCCTCGCTCTGTAACAATCATGGCCAATGATGGAATCTGTGGTCTTTGCTGCTTCTACGATGAGAACGGACCAATGCCGGAAGACAAGGCTGCGCAGATCCCGAAGCGAGTTTCTCGCGATGACGATGAAAAGACGAGAACAACTTGGTTCGAGTGCAATGTTCAGACATGCCGGGCACAATACGTCGTATATCACGTGGAAGCTCTCAATGTACGACCGAAATGCCACTACTGCCGAGTTGGCAAAGCAGCTCCGTTGCTCGAGTGCACAAAGTGTCTCAGCAGAATGATCTGGCCAGAGGAGTATCGATCTGAGACCGCTAAGCCATTCCTCTGCATGGGCTGTGACTCAGGTCGCAGAACGGTAGTCGAAGTCGAGACTACGGCCAAAGCACTACGAGAGGCGAACGGAGATGACTGGCTGTTGACGAACAAGAGCAACCAGATCACGTCAAAGCTGGGTAGCAACAGATCGCTTTACTCCATTGCTTCTACATCTCAGCCACTTAACACATTCGCTGAAAATATCACCGTACTACCAGGAATGCTGGATGAGAAGAAACTATCTCTGCGTGGTAGGGTCGTGCAGAACACGCCAGACCTCATCCGCGACCTTCGTACCTGGATTGACAAGCGAAGGACAGAGGCCGGGGAATGCCCGCTATGCTTCAGAAGCTTCCGCAAATCTGATCTTCTTCTGGCATGTGGTCGCTCGGGCTGCAAACAAATGGTATGCACTTCCTGTCTATCGAATTGGTATGGTATCAACGCTCCAGGCCGGATCATCAACACGAAGGCCCTCCACTGCTCTTTCTGCATACGAGCGCCTACAGCCAGAACAATGGCCCGACATAGTCAAGGAATCCATGCAGTTGGCAATCTCAAAGATGCCGTAGCACACGCTGGCGAATGGATCTATGCCTGGTGCAAAGATTGTGGACATGCTAAGCAATTCATGGAGCGAGTCTGTGCCCAAACCGCACCACTGGAGATTAGTGATTGGGAATGCGAAGATTGCGAAGAAGCAAAGGGTCCGCAGAAGAGAATGAAAACACGGCCATGTCCGGGTTGTGGGATCGAGACGGAGAAGGTGAGCGGATGTGATCATATGGAGTGTCCCTGTGGAACACACTGGTGCTTCTTCTGTGGCGAGAGACAGGATGAGGATGGCATTTACAGCCATATGTCGGAGGCACATGGAGGGTATTATGGCGGACAGCGCGCAGATGAGTATGAGTCGGATGAAGAGGACATTTAGGGCATTGACTGATCACGACAGAGGACTACAACAGCATTGAGGGTGTAGATGCATTCTTTGAGTAGCGAATCGAGGCTTTCGTTACCAGCACCCTCTTGGTACATATGAGGATAGGTCAGGCAGTGTCGCAGGCTACTCGCCATAATCATATTAGGATAGCTATGGCGCTCACGTCTTGATCGCTCTGCGTTGGTCTAGCACTTGATGGCCTCTGTCTGCGAAGTAGCGAGCCCAGTCGTAGGCTCGTAAACAGAGCTCTGCCATAATTTATGGCGGGCAGTATGCATTGTCGAGACCGTCGATGGCTTGACTGCCAAGACTGTCATGAACTTTGTTTCATCGGGTCGCCACGTGGCGCCGCAGCTGCCTTTCTCCCTGTACCTACTTCATTGAGGACTCATCATCTGTCGGACTTACATTTCAGGATGTGGCCTCCTTGACTTATAAGAGCATCTCCAGAATCGATGCATGCTGTGCGACTGAAACGTATCTCGGACGGCAACCCCTTATATACCATGCTCTCTAACCGAGATCGGTGCAGTAAATGCCCTTATGCATGGCGTTCGGAACACGAGGCTACATTCCTCTCAGTGGCTTGCGTTCCACGTCTGGCTACCTTCATGTACTCTGCATTGGATCGGGATGGCCGAAAGTATCGGATGGGATATCTTCTAAATGCGCAATCGCTACGATGCCAACGTCTTCTTTCTTGGCTTCTTGGCTACATATTTAAGAAGAACGCAGCAACTCTTCCAGTAAGTGAGATACTCACACTGATCTAGTCGGATTTTTGTTTTCGAACTCATCATGGCTACCATACTTCCTGACAATGCTAGTGCTGCTACTACCATAGAAGAGCCAAAGCTTCTGCCAGCTGATCATGCCGCCTTACCTGATGTTCCAGACCGGGAGGGCTTCGCTGCTGGAGAAGGGACCTACACTGTTACAATCAAGGAGCGACCCGCTGACGCCGATTCCTTCATTATTGCTAACAATGAGCCCATTGTTTTCCCGGATTCACTCGCTCAGGACCTGAATATCAAGACCGCGATGTCTGAAGATGTCTCCAAAATACTTAAGGAGCTGGTTTGTGGCGGTCTGGGTGCCGTTCCGTACGTAGGAAAGCTACTGGGTGGCCTTCTAGGATTCCTTTGGCCCAAATCAGATGATCGCATGCAGACAATGAAAGCGTTCGAGGAACTAGCAAGAAGCATAGCAGGGAATATGATCGACCAGAACAACGCCAAAGATTTACTGCATAAGGTGCAAGGTGCATACAACGCCCTGAAATCATACTCAGACGAAGCTCCCGGCACCAAAAACAAAGGCTATACCTTCTCAAATCTGAAGAGCCATTTGGGGACCATGGAACCCGCATTCCTTGGGGATGATTCGCCGTGGTACTCGGCGCCATACTTTTCCGCGATGGGTACCTTATATCTCTCGATCCTCAGAGAAGAAGTACTGTTCTACGAACAGATCTACGGTGAACCAGACAAAATCCATGACGCCCGTGTCCAAAGATTAGCGGACACAGTTGTGAGATACATGGGTGCCAGGGACGCGATGCGAGCCAAAGTCTTAAAGTGGCGACGTGCCCAGCCGTGGAGAGAGGGTACTTGGTGGGACGGGTGGGCCAAATGCCGCGTTCGTGATGAACGTCGTAAGATCGAGGTCCTTTTTTACTGGGACTCTACCTATCAGTCTTGCAACGCCGCGGACGCCTACGTTGAGCTTCTCCGCGAATGGGTCGATACCACTTACGCGGCGGAAGTTGACGAAAAGATGATAGGCGCTGCAAATCTATGGGACCTTTACCATCCGCATTGGCAAAAGCCGAGATGGGACCGCATGCAGCGTCTCACGATGAACTACATCAAGAGGGGAGCCGTCAAACCTTTCGGCCGATGGGACTCGAACTTGGTGCACTTCGATCACAGAGAGATGTTCGTCAAGCACGGACCTATCACCAAGATTGTCCTGCATGGCAGCCGGACCATGTATGGTCACCTGATTGGAGACCCGAACCGAATTCAAGACCCGAACCTGATGGGACGAGCCCAATTCTTCACCTGTGGTATGGAAGTCTTCTATGGAGGTCAGAGTAGTGGTATCATAGGGCGACGCGCTGTCGGCGAAGAACCCACTAGGACACTTGAAATCGATACGGTGTCGGAGGTGATAGCATACATCCTGATCGAACGTTACATAGAGCAGTCCAGTGCGCGACACGGGATCGGCGACCACGTCTGGTACTTGAGTATGACAGTATACGGCCCCGACGGCGTCAAAAAAGATGCCAATATGGGGACACAGGCTCCAGGTATGGGTGAATCATTCATCGGTTACGATCCATACAAGAAGCCGAATCCTACAAAAGAGGTGGAACGTCTCCTTTGGTTTTCTGGATGGCAAGATATTGAGCAAGGCGCAATATCTTTCTTGACACCGCACTTTGGCAGTTACATGCTAGATGAAACCTTGGGCCCAAAAGGGTACTTCTGGTGAATGGAAGTTTTCAGTATCACAAACACTCTGTGCCAAGACCACGAATCGTTATTTGGCTAAGCACCACATCTCACAGCTCACTTCGTCTTTTGTGGAAACACTTTTCCATCCTTACCATTTGCGGGATCGCAACCTGCAGAAACTCGAATGTCGCCTTTCAGCCCCGTCAGTCCTCGCAGTTAGATGTGACACTTTAAATGATAAGGAAACGCAGCAGAACTCTTACTCCACACCGTGTTACTCGCAGTCGAATCCGCATCATAACCCTCAGCCTGAAAAATCTTCTGAATCTGGCGTCTGCGAATACCAGTGTTCGAGCCTTCAAAGACAGGCAAACAAATGGCATCATCCATCATCAAGCCATAAGGCTGCGAGGTGTCGTAAGAGGTAACACCAACAGCTTGCATAGCCTCCAGGACACATTGAATGGCGGTCTCGGATCCATAGACTTTAGCTTGATACGCCAATTCAGCTTCGCCAGTAGTGTCGAAGTAGTGGCAAGCTTTCCAGGTGAGGTAGCGAGTTGTCTCGAGACGCATTTTCATGCTGATGAGGAAGTCCGCTACGCTCTGGTATTGGATCGTGGGGACAGAGCCACCTCGTTTATCAGTCGTGACGATCTTCAAGGTGTGGATGAAGCATGAGCGCATGAGACCTGCTGCGCCTGCGCCGACTAGGGCTGCGGATTCGGTGAATGCTGCGACATTGACGAGCGCTCCTGCTCCGGGCATGGCGAGGATGTTCCATTTTGGTACACGGAACTTGGTGAAGTGCGTGCGTGGGCCAGAATGGGCTTTGAAACCGTGAGTCTCGATGTCTGTGCCGACTCTGAAGGCGTTACGGTTTGCAGGAGAGTCGAATTCCTCGCGGGTAATGACGACAATGCCTATGGTGTCTGATGGCTTGGCGTGAGTGCCGAAGCGACAGACGAGGCAAATTAGCTCAGGCCCTTTGAAGTCCCACTAAGAACGAACTGAGTCAGCGATGACACTCACGGTGCATGATGCAGTACTTACACCGCCACTGCTGGAAGCCCAAATCTTGCCACCATTGATTACGACCTCGTTGCCTTCAATACTGGCAAAGGTCTGCACGCCCTTGCCACCTTCATTCTGCAACCAGTTCGCAGAGCCAGTAGGCTCTGAGAAGCCGAGAGCAGCTAGAGGTGTGCCCTTACATGTCAAGAAGGGAGCAAGGAACTGCTTCTTCTGCTCGTTACTGCCACTATGGGGACGTCAGCGAATATTCTCACGTCCTGGAATCACTTGAATGTAATTGATGCATCCAAAAGCGCTATCAACGAGAAGTCCGGAAGAAGAAGTGCGGCAGTCGCAGTCTAAGGCATCAAGCAGGTGATAGACCCCCACACCCATTCTACAAGTGAATCGAGGGCATGCTTCTAATAGTGAGGACTTATTACATGAATATGGGACTCAGTCCCAAGCCAGTGACCAGCCAAGTAATTGGGAGACTGCTATCTTGGGCAAAGAACTCTTCGCACACTATGGCAACATCGACAAGACTCTTGCGCGTACCACCGAACTCTTCTGGGATTTGCATCTTGATCCAACCGCCTTCGATCATTTGGCGGTATGCGTCTTTGGTGGCTCGAAAGCGCTCAAATTGTGTTGGGAGCTTGAGATACTCTGCTCGACATGGTGCAAGTACCTGCTCAGCAAACTTGCGAGCAGAAGCTTTCATAGCCGCTTGGGCAGGTGTGGGAGTGAAGTCGATTGGCATGTTTGCAGTCTGTTCTTCTCGAGATGTAGTGAAACAGGAACGAAGACCTTTAGTGCAGAAGCACATTCAGCCATATTTGTAACACAAGTTCCAAGTCTTTGGTCGTTTCTGTCTAGAGACATGCTTCATTTGCTTGCCTTGTCCTCCGATAAGTCGATAGGCTGTCGGTGTTTGCATCTCTAGAGAAGTTCTCCTACTGAGTTTAGTAAGAATGCGGTTCCGAGCACGATATGCAATTCTTCTTAGAATAAGATATAAAGCTCCGCCTAGAGTTGTGTCGAGATACTTAGTTAAGGAAGCTATGCTCTCCGTTCGTCTATTTTGCAATACTTGGAATTAGAGAAAGTAATCGAATCGCCTCTACTAAGGCCCTATATACTTGCTTAGGTTGCGAGGTTATCTAAGGTAGGTTATTACTTATAACCTATAATCTATAGATTATCTTCCGCTATTTACTTCGTAATCTATACTACTTTCTAGGTTATAGATTATCGTCTTATAGATTATTAGAATTACTTATTCTAGTAGGTATATACGAATAATCTATCTATCTCCTTATAAGGAGCTTTTAGCCCCTAAATCGTACTCTACTAGTAGTATAGAAGTACCTATTTCTTAGCTACGTAGATCTCGTATTTTACGTAGTATACTATACTATTATCGTCTCTTACTATTATTATAATACTATAGAAGCTATATAAGTCGCTATAGTTATTATCGCTCTTACTAGCGTATCTCTTACTCCTATTCTACTATTCTTCTAACCTACGATATAGGGGCGCTAGTACTTCCTCTTAGATAAGGTTAAGACTCTATTAGACTACGAGAAGGATAGAAAGAAGATATATAGGTATCTAAATAGACTAGAAGACGTATATTATAGTACAACGCGTTTAAAATAGCTAGTATTATAATTATTAATCGAAGAGCTAGAAGAGAGTAGTAATTTAGATAGATATAGTACTATAAAGGTTAATATTAATAAGTAGGTAGTTATCTTCTTAGACTTCGTAGTATATAACCTATTATTAGAATATATAGTCTAGTTAGTAACCTAGTAAGGAATACTAAGGTAGGCTAGATTATATACTTATAATTATATAACTAATCTAAGCTAATACTTTTTAGGTTTAGCTCTAACTTATAGTATAATAATATACTTACTATTCCTACTTTAGCCCCTACTTCCCTCGTAGCTTCT
>KZ107128.1:0-45444 GCA_000504365.2 Pseudocercospora pini-densiflorae CBS 125139
TTCTCTCGATGTTGTCTACGCACTCAAGCGACAAGGCCGCACCCTTTACGGTTTCGGTGGTTAGATGTTTGGTTTACGATATGGTTTTTGTTTTGCATGGTTTTACGACACTCAGATATCCATCAGCGAGGTGCTGCAGCTCAGAGACGGCTGGCGATGGATGGCGCGAAAGGGATGGGTAGCAGGCACATTTTCAGGCCTAGCTTTTTACTGCTGTAACATAACGGCTCCAGGAGTTTCATGGTGATAATCGAGCCGATCAATGACAACGATGCATCAACTGTTCACGAATGCTCTCTACTCATCTTCCTTTCTTCTCGCGCGTCTGCTTTGTTTACTTCTCTGTCGCGCTTGTTCGAGGCTTTGCTCGTGCTAGTGAAGCAGTGACCACCGCGTTGTTTTGATGACGTGAAGTCGAAGTTCGGTCCGGTGATCGCCGGCAGTGTGGACCTGCGCATTGTGAAGATGGCTGATTCTGCGCAAAGAAACGGCATGTTCTGTTCAACGAAGTGCTTTGCATGCAAGGGAGCATATTGCTTATTGAGTTGTAGGTGTTGAGCAGGTTTGGAGGCCATACCATGAAGAAAATCTCAACTTCCGCTTGCTGATGACCCCTCTCCACATCCATGAGCAGCACTTCGAGCACACCTCAGCCTCTGAGAACATCGACCATTCGTCGATACAGGTCGCAGAGTCTTTCACTATCATCATAGTCACTTGCGCTCTGCGATGAGCAGATCAGATGTCTACCGATGCTCGTTACTGGCTAGTAGTGCTCGCCGAGGTCGCTACTTTCAGCTGCAGGCACCAGAACTAATGGAGCTTCCACAAGGCGTCTTGTACACTCGTAAGAATCTCATGTGCTTTAGGGCCAACATACTCTGACTCAATGAGCAGGCTATAAGTTTACCAGGCAGCTGTGGTATTTCAATCTGCTCAGGCAATTCTAATCCGGCGACCAAGGACCAGGTCATTCGTACTGGTTTCGCTATCAACCTACGTCTACACAACCCAGCTCTCGTTACTCCGTCCGGGCTCCTGATAGCTTCAGATATGCATCACCACAAGATCGTTCCTCCTTTCGAGGACCCACAGCCGAAGGCACTATTCTTCGATGTCTTCGGCACATGCGTTGACTGGCGGAAGACTGTCACGGACACCCTCAACAACAGAGCTCAAGAAGCCTTGAATTCTTCAGCTTCTTCGATTTCTAGTCAAGCACGTACAAAGGCCACAGATATGGTGAGTAATGGACATCCGTGATAGTGCAGTCTTGCTGAACTCAAGCAGACGAGGGAACATTGGGGAAAGATCGCACAAGACTGGCGGAACACCTATCTCGTATTCACGCGCGCAATTGCGAGTGACCCTAACATCCCGTACAAGACCGTCGACCAACATCATCTCGATGCTTTGAGGAAGATCTTGGAGGCCGAGCAATTGAGCTCGCTGTGGAACGAGCAGCAGGTTGTAGAGTTGAGCATGATTTGGCATTATCTGGACCCATGGATCGACACGCCGCATGGCATTCGAGAGCTAAACAAGAAGTTCAATACCTGCACGCTGAGCAACGGCAATGTCAGTCTTCTGGAGGACATGGTCAAGCATGGCGGCATGCCATTCACCCATGTCTATTCTGCAGAGATGTTCAATTCTTACAAGCCAAGCCCGAAGGTCTACTTGGGAGCTGCGGAGAAGATGGGCATCACGCCGCAGGAATGTGTGATGGTGGCCGCGCATCTGGACGATCTTAAAGCGGCGAAGTCGCATGGCTTCCGAACGGTCTACGTGGAGAGATCTCGGGAAGAGCGACATCCTGAGCTGCGAGATGAGAAGGGGATCGTTGATGTGTGGGTCACTGAGGACGAGGATGGGTTCATTGCTGCGGCCGAGAAGCTAGGCATAGAGGTGGAGAGATGAGTGTACTGCTGTCCATGTACGGGAGATTTGGACGCCAGACTCATCAGCTGCTGCCAATTTGGCGTTTATGCAGCATAGCAGAATATCAAGGGTGCCTCGTTGTTGCTTCTCTTGGTCTTTCTATTGATTGTTCTACCTTTCGCGGTCTTCCCTCGTGTTGTCGTTGCTTATATATTCTGTCTTTCAGAATATGGACATGTATCGGAATGGTTGACGTATAGACTTCTAAATTTGAGCAATTCACGAGAACACACAATTCAGAATTTCTGACACACAGCACGCAAAACACGCTCAGGATAGCTCAAAATCGAGAAACAATACGAAAAAGTCATAAAAAAGCCACCCAATCGATATCATTCTGCAAATCGAAAATTGGTACTCGTCGTCGTCGACGGTAACCCTAAGCATAACCCTAACAAGTGACGCCAAGTATCGCGGACACCGCGCTTGCTCAAACTCGCACGATGGTCACACAAACACACTTCCCATCGCAAATCTCGAATCATCAAAATGACCAGACATGCAAGCTCTCACAGCTCGAGAGATGTCATTCCAAGTCAAGAGATGCACGTCTCTTTCACGATATCGCCGCAGAGAAACTCCGGGACCGCCATGCCGAGACCGGAATGTCCTGCGGCCTTAGAGACTTACCTCCTCGACGTTCCCGCTCGCGCGTTCGAGGCAGCCACTTGATTCGCGCAATGAGAACTACGCCGCGTCAAAACAATGCCGACTTCCAGGCTTCTGCTCGTCATGTCAAAGGGCTGCAAGTCAACACAACAATGTAGGTGGTTTGGTTCAGAGTTTTGCGAACTGCTTTCCTCTCACGTCGAACGGTGGTGGTGAACGAGTAATCAAGTATGCCGGCCCAAGAACACTGACCTCATCGACCTGCAAAGCGGCCAAAGGGAAAAGCATCAATTAAAACACATAATAGCAAGAAAGCAGGCGAGATATGCAACTAGGCGCGGTAGACACCTTCCCCCCCGTGCAGTACTGATTACAGCATCCCAGTCAAGGACGGCCAGAGACGACTCCCTCTCGGGACCAGCATACACCAGCATCAAGATGGCAGCAGAAGAGCGGTCCGAAGAAGATGCAAATGCTAATGCGAACGACGAAATCAAGAGTTTCTCAAAAGCCTCGCCAGATGTCAGCCGACCAGAAGCAGATACCGAGAAGCGACCAGATGTTGAGCATCAAGCTATGGCTAGTGAGGACTATTCGATCTTCACCACAGGTCAGAAGCGAGCCATCATTGTAGCAGGGTCGTTTGCTGCTTGGTTCAGTCCAATGACTGGCTCGATCTACTATCCTGCATTGAATTCGATCGCCGCAGACCTTCATGTGTCAAGCTCGAAGGTCAACATTACGGTAACGACATATTTGGTCGTGCAAGGATTGGCACCCATGATGATTGCAGGCTTCTCGGATAAGGCTGGACGAAGGCCGGCGTACTTCATCTGCTTCACGATCTACATCATTGCCAATCTTGCATTGGCACTACAGAACGACTACACAGCACTTCTGCTTCTACGAATGCTACAGTCAGCAGGAAGTAGTGGGACCGTCGCACTGGCTAACGGCTTGGTCGGCGATTGCATCACCTCTGCAGATCGAGGGCAATACATTGCTTTTGCTTCGCTGGGAACAATACTTGGCCCGACGCTGAGTCCCATCCTCGGCGGCCTGATCAGCCAGTTTCTTGGCTGGCATTGGCAAGTATTTGCATTCAAAATGGCCTAACGACATTTGCTGACTTCGTTACAGGATATTCTGGTTTCTACTGATCCTCTCCATCGCCTTCTTCATTCCACTGGCACTCTTTCTACCCGAGACATGTCGCAAGATCGTAGGTGATGGATCGATCCCGCCGCCATGGACGAGCTGGAACCTCAGCGACAAGATCCGCTATCGAAGAAGAATGGCGCAAGGTATTCAGGTCGATGAAAGCAAGCTGGCCGAACTGCGAAAGAACTACAAAATTGTCATACCCAGCCCCGTCTCCACCTTGGTCGTGCTCACAGACCCGGAGTCAGTACTCATATTGTTGGCATCTGGCTTTGCGCTGGCTTGCTTCTACGCCATATCGACCGGAGCCTCGACTAGCTTCCACACGCTGTATGGCTTTGACGATCTCTATGTTTCATTGATGTTTGTGAGTACCACGACCTCTCTCTACTTCTTCTACACCGCTGTCACGCTACTGACAAAGTCCCCAGCTTCCTATAGGAGGCGGCGGCGTAATATCAGCGTTCACTACAGGCATGCTCGTGGACTGGAACTACAGGAGACACGCCAAGCGACTCAACTTTCCCGTCAAGCGCAACCGCCAAACCGACCTTTCAGACTTCCCTATCGAGCTCGCGCGTATGCAGATAGCACTGCCACTGCTCCTGGTCGGCGCCATCGCGATCATAGGCTATGGCTGGATGCTATCACACAAGATATCTTTGGCAGGGCCGGCTATTATGCTGTTCATCCTCGGGTACTGCTTAACAGCCGCTTTCCAGGTCTTGAACGTCCTCATGGTAGACATCTATCCGGGAAAGCCAGCAACCGCAACCGCCGCGAGCAACGTTACGCGATGTTTGCTAGGCGCTGCAGCAAGTGCGGCTATCACACCAATGAGTGAAGCCATAGGCAATGGGTAAGTCCAGATGTGGTTGATTTTAAGTTCTGAGACCTTGGTCGTCGCCTGTTATGCTTCGTATTTGTGGTTGTTGGTTGTCAGCTCCGTCATCAAGCATACGAACAATACCAATTCGCATGAACGCGAGCATAGAAAACGGATAAGCGGAAGCGAATCTGACCAAAGACCTCTTACCCATTGATATGGAAAGTTTTTGCTGACCTTCGTGTAATAATAGTTGGGCATACACGATTCTCGCCGTCCTCTTCCTGATCTCCACCATTGGACCTATTGCGAGCATGCGATACGGGATATCTTGGCGAAAAGCCAAGAAAGAAAAGGCCGAGCGTAAGAAACAGGCGAAACAAGAGAGAGCGTCAGCGGTGCGGTAAAGTCGGTAGACCAGGCCGAACCGATGGCACGGACACGGCTACGGCTACATAGACGGCACGTTGGGTGTCAAAATCCCGGAACAATGAGCCTGAAATGCTTGGGTAATTCGGATCGTTGTTTCAACAAAGCCTCCTCGACCGGCCTTTAGCATGGGTATCCTGCTTCTCTAAAGTAACGTTTCCTGCTTCTCCTCATCCGCAATGAAGATGACGATGAATCTCGTTCTCCACAACCTGCTATCCAATATGCCGTCCCGTCATGATTGCCTCCCTTTCCAACGAATCTCGTTCCCCACTCCTTACAAGCCCTTCGTAAGTTCGTCTAGATGTAGGATGCACTACGCGTGCTCGAGCGGCACAAATCCTGGTCAATTTATCCAACCTCCAGAACCGTGCGAATGTGGATGTGGAGAAAAATGCGGCAGCTGCCGTACATTGTTCGTGAGCCGTGATCGTAGGATTCTTGCATTCGCTTCTGCTTGCACTTCCTTGTCCAACGACTTGCCCCTGCGCAGATCAGGACCCATTGCTCCTCCACCACCGGATGCCCAAGATCCTTCGTTCGGACTCTGTTCCATTCTGGTTCGTGAGAAGGAAGCTCTCCCTTGAAAAGAAAAGGGGCGCGAAAGTGAGTGACTTGGATATGGCTTCGAGGGTTTGATCGAGCCAACGCAGCTGTTGGAACGAGCGCAACGTCCTCGTGGTTGGAGCCGAGAGGCTGAAAAGATTGCCAACCGATCAAGCTTGCCGTGCTCCATACTCGCGTGCGTGCTGCAGCCATCGTTCATGTCGCCTGCAAGTGATCGACAACACCTGACGTTTTTCTGCAGCCTCAATGTCCACCGTAATGCATTTCGAAGCCTCGGTCATTCGCTACTCGGGTCTGCTCGGAGTGTATAGATTGGAAAGCCAAGAAAGATGTCGCACTGCAGCGCGCAGTGCTTGTGTGTCGTTTCATGCATGCAAAGACTTGTCAATTTTTCACAATATCACACATTTGCTGCCTCCGCCTCCGCGTCCGCTGCGTTCTTTGTCGCTTCGTCGGTATCGCTTCTTCTGGTCGCGGTCGGCATAGTAGTCACCGCCGCCATTCGTCCGAGGTGTTCTGACTGCTGCAGGATCTGAATGTGATGTCTTCTGGCTCTGCCGAGATGGCGCGCTAGCTCTCTGTCTCCGCAATTGGCGCACCACGTCGTAAAATGCCTTTTCGACATTGACGCAGTTTTTAGCCGATGCCTCGACGAACTCGCAATTTAATTGCTTTGCCAGCGCGAGGCCTTCTTGTGTGGATACTTCTCGCTCTGTGACTCGGTCGCACTTGTTGCCGACTAGCATGATCGGTGCAGGTCCGGAGTAGCCCATGGTTTGGGACAAGGGCGAGCCTGGATATGTAGGCGAACCTGCTGCAGCCGACTCTTTCACTCGCTGGATTTGATGGTGGAATTTCTGTATTCTCGTGAAGGATGATCGCGAAGATATGCTGTAGACCAGTATGAAACCCTCGCCGTCTCTTATCCATTGATCCCGAAGTGCAGTGTACTCTTCTTGACCAGCAGTATCTAGTACCTCAAGCATACAAGATTGACCGTCGATTTGGACTTGCTTTCGGTACGAATCTTCAATTGTGGGGTCGTACGTCTCGACGAAGTGGTTCAAGCATAGCTGCAGTAGATTAGTACCATTGCACACACCCATGCCGTTCGTCATACTCACTTGAATCGTTAATGCCGTTTTTCCCACTCCTCCATCGCCAAGCACCACCAGCTTGTAAAGTGTCATCTTTCCGTGAGACATCGTGGCGGCCGTGTATTGTCCTCAGACAGCTGGAATGTGGAGTGTGCGCAAGCTGCTTGAAAGATGACTTCTCGTACGCTTGTCAGACGACTGCTACGAGATGCTGTCCGACGTGACGGTACCACGACTCACTCTCATGCGACAAGAGTGACGTCGGCCAATTGCAAGCGCTGGCGCTGTGCTGCTGTAGCTGCGGCAAACGACCAATCCGATGTCCCAATGGCAGTCACTGGTAGGTTCCAGGCTCCTGTTCACCACGGTCAAGGGCTGATATCCGCTTCAATGTCCGCGGAAGGGTGCCTCAGTACGACCGCACTCGGCGTCGAATCTGGAGATACAGCTGCCAGCGAGGAGGCGCCGTAACGGTGGTAGAATTCTGGACGTGCGGTCCGATGTTCGCGGAGAAAAGCCGCCGAGTTTATGGGATGATGTACTGCTGTGAGAGCTTGCCTGCTTGCCCGGGACACGGTGTGAGAAAAGGCCAAGCTAGGGTTTGCCTACTGCCGTTGTTCAGACTACTGCAGCAGCGGAGGAAGAGATCGTCGGCCGGAGAGCTGAGGAGTGCTAGCCGAAGCAGTGCGGGATGTTTGCGTCGCCTGTACGCTTTTCAGACGACGATGTGCAACTCTATTCAAGCCTGTCTGTGTGTGATGCCCCCAGACGTGGGAGTTGGCCGCAGGTGGAGGGTATCAGGCCTGGATCCTTGATGGACGCTGAGTCGGAGGTTCAATCCGCTGTTCCCGGAAACCCTTTAGGAGGACACGTGCTGGCACATGGGCACCGAGAAGAGGTTCGTCAAGTGTGCTTCTGCTTCTCACTGGCTAGTAGATGTTGGCTCAGCCAAGACACGTCGTCAGAGAAAAGTTCTGGGTGCGGAGAATGTTCATATGTAGACTTCCCACACAGCAATGGTTGATAGGGAGCTGCAGACAACGAAGAACGACCGGAGGAAAAGACTTGCAGCAGCACACAACTAGAAATGGACATCGGCCGCTCTTTCAAGGAATTAACTCTCAGAGTTAGTGCAGCGGGGGTGTGTGGGAAGCCGTCTCTCATTTTTGAAGCTGGGGCCCGTCAACGCCATGGCTCATGAGATCTCACAGGCTGGAGGTTTGGTGCCGCGCCTGTGGACCACAGGGCCACGAAATTTATTCGTGTGGCTTCCATCGCAACCCCACAGCAAGCGGAGCAACTGCTTGCATGCATCGGCAGTCAAGGCTTCTCAAACGGCTCACGCCTCCGGCAGCATGCTCCGCCGCAGAGTGATGAGATGGCTTGCATGCGTTCTCGATCTTCTCAGCAGTCTCTTCTTGCAAGTCGTCTATGAAGACTTCGCAGACGAGTTTTGTTGAGTAGAGCTGCTGAGAACTGGACTCTTCTCGTTGAGCTTTGATCTGTTCAAGCATTGGCCCTTGCTTAGTGAGCAGTAGCTCTCCCAGCTAAAAGGTAGCTGTTCACGGGCCGTAGAACCTACAGTACCACGATAGGCGCGATTGATTCGGCGCGCCAACAATCCTCCAAAAGTCCGGCAGCGACACGTTCGAGACAGTTGCATATCGGCCACACCATACAACACCCGTAGACTGACCGACTTTGTTTCACACTTACTTGCTTGTCTGAATCCGCATTAATGGTACAACAGTGCAACAGAGGAGCCCTGTTGTGCTTGCTGTGCTGGGAACAGAGGAGGGAAATGAGATCGACGACAGGAACGGTACTTAGTCTTCCAAGGGTGTCGAACGCCTTGAGTATCCCGAGACAACACACCAGACAATTGGCAATGCTCGATTGCACCTCATGCAATGCAAACAAGGAGCGGTCTAGGGACTCGTGTCCCATCTGTATTCGTTGCTCGCCTTAGACCGTCCGAGTCTGACGATTGTGTCTTGAGCTGAAGCTAGACATACACACTAAAAGGGTCCATGAGCATGTAGAAGATTCCATTTCGAGCCATGAAGACTGTTTCGAGATCGTTCGTGAGCACACACTTGAAGGCGTTGTAGGGTTTCAGTGGACTGTGAACGGATGCTCTGCCAGGATGGCTGGTCTGCTTCCACTGCGCCGCTGCGATGCCGAGGGTCGTGGAGCCGCTTTGTATCCTGGTCGACGCTGTGATTCGCGGTCTCGTCTAAAGAAATCGCATGAAGCATGGTGCTATACATGATTGCGGCTGCATGAACACTCGCACTGTTCGAAACGAGAATGTCCGGCCAACAAGACCCAGCTCGTTTGGGCACAAATGCAGAAGTGTGTTTGCAGGCCTCAAACCAATCTGCCTAGGCTCGGTCGGAGCCGTGCATATGCTCTGATATCGTGTGATAGAGGAAGAGTATGGCTCTGTCCATCCAACGGTATCACGTCTCACCACGACTTCATGCCGTGTTGTTCGAATACACTAGTGTGCCGTACAGGAAGGCAATGCAAGTGTCGAGCCGGTCCATATTGTGGCTTGAAGCTGTCCAGTCCACTCGCCTGCATATCTGCAAGAGCTGCAAGAGCCGGAGACTGCAAAAGTCGCATAGTCTCGCTTTGACGTGCAGAAGCGCCGCATTCATGGCAAGACATCCGCATATGCCACCAGTCATGTGAAAGAGAAAGACAACACGCGGCAAGAGACACAGCAGAGGATTCCACCAACCACCGCGGATGCTTTGCATGTACGTAGGAAATTTTGCATAAGGGCGATCTTTGAAACATATGTCAGTCGTTTGACCTCTCGCAAAAAAGAGGTTGTGTACCACCATGCGAGTTTCCGACAGGAAGATTGTGACCAGATCTCCGGGCTCCGCAACGCAGCGTGTTGTCTCAGAACAATGCCTTGGGCCGCTGCGCTGGATACTGACCCAAGAAAGTCCAACAGGCCGTGGATGCGATGCCAGGCCCACGTTCAGGGTAGGAAATGGCGACCCGAAGATCGTCAAGCAATCAAAACCACGTTCTGCGACGCCTTCTTCTTTGAGGCATGTTGTTGATGATCTTCTCAATGCTTGTCGGCTTGGGGATTGAATAGCGTCTGGACGTTCGGGTTGTGGTCCAGAAGGAATTGGTCGGCCCGCTCTGTTCTCGTGGACATCGGGATGCAGCGGACACATCACATTGCATCGAGCCGAGCCAGGAGGAATGCGCAACCTGGAAGACTTCACGTCTCCATTTTGAGGGTGCTCCTTGATGTCACACAGCCCTTCTCAACTGCGTTGCGACGAGATTCGTACACCGACGTATCGCATCTGACCCAAAGGCGCTTCTCACATGTCCTGCGCAGTGCTACCTCCACGCGCCATTGGAACGGGGAGCAACTTCAACACCCCACGTTGCTTTCCTCTTCGAAAGCGGGTGTAACTTGGACTGTAGCAGCGGAGACTATCGTCACACCAGATCTAGCAATATCAGCAGGTGCGTCGGTTTCAGCTACACTCAGTGGGGAGTCTGTGGCCATCAACACGTCGCAGAAGCTGTGGCCGGCCAAGTGCAGAAACCTATGGAGCTGCGTTTGCATTGGCGCCAGCAATCCGCTGATACCCGCGACTGCTGATGCGACGCAGGAGACATCTTGCTTTCAGTCTCATGATTTACACAGTGAGCAATTTCTTCCTCAGAGTTCGCTTGCTCAAAGTCGACCAGATTGCAGACAACTTGCTGTATAATGCCAAGCAACGACAACAACAGAACCGACGTTGAAGCAAGCACCAGGATTCGGCTGTCTACCGAGAGCATCATCCTGGCATTGAATTCGTTGACCAGGATGAAGCTGACACTCTGCAAGTTCGTCCTGTAGGCAACATCTTTGCGCATGCAGACAAGCGCGCTCATGTATGGTTCACTGCTGAGAAGTGACTCGGCAAAGACAGGATACCAGAAAAGCTCATCCTAGCGCGGTTGCCTTCAGAAACACTACCCAGCAGCCGAATCGAAGATGGAATCGACACAATGAGTACGACTATGCCAGACCTTGGGCGACTTTTACGTAGCCTCGCTGCTGTGCTCCTGACTCCAGCCAGTTGACTCGCGAGTATCATAGCATAGAGTTCTACACATCCCATCCACCCACCAAGGCAAAGAACTGAAGCAGCACGAGCAGACGGAGAACATGAAACCAAAGCTCCAAACTCAATGCCCTCGAAATCCTCCAACATGACGCAAATCGAAGCTCGAACTCCCAGCGTAGATCAAAGCTCACCTTGCTCGTAACCAGGGACTCTGTCTCATACGGTATGACATCCGAAATCCACAAAGTGCAACGAAGTCAAGTAGGGCTGATAAGACGACCAGGCACGTGGATAGATCGACGATCTACTAAAGTCTAAAACACGCATTTGCGTCTTCACAACTTTTGAACCCAAATTATACCGAACATACCATGCATGGAGATACGAAGTGCCGGAAGCCGTCAAAGCGCGAGACCCTCGAATGTGATATCTCGGTTACGCCTTGCTCAATACCACCTGCCGTATCCACTGACCGACCCGGTCTTGGTAGCAACCGTGCAGAGATATGACTTGCCCATTTCGCGTTCCAGGCGAGCAGGACCCATACTGAACAAGGACTGTCTTCGTCCGCCTCACTGTTGCAGTACGGAACCGAAAGTCTCGTATTCTCGAAAGGTAGAGAGCATTGATAGGCCAAGCATTTGGACAGGGCAACCAAATTGGCAAAATGACCCTTGCAGACACAAGCAAGAGCCGCCTCTCATGTGTCCGCGGAGATGGTTTCAATAAAACTGCAGGACAACTACTGGAGTGACGGACCAGACCTGCATGACTCCTAGCCAGCAACCGGGCTCGTACCTCGAGGCTACCCGAGATGCTCACAGTCTGCCAAATCTTCCTTTACCTCTCCACCTCTCCAGATATCACATCTGAGCTGTTTCCAGATTCCCTCACCATTGCTACTATTGTGCTGAGACTCGGTAAGGATGATATCGCTGTCCACTTTCCATCTCGTATCCAGCAGAAGAACCTGGCAGCTCACTCACTGGCCTCTGCCTGTCTCTTTCATTCGTAACATAACTTGGTGGAGCTGGAGAGTAGGGAGGCTGTGCCGAATAAGGCGAAGAAGGCTGATGATAGCCTGCCAAACGTTAGCAAGAAGGACCGAATTGAATTAGCGGAGGATAAGCTCACTTGTAGGCTCCTGCTTGATCGTCTCCTCTCTGCTCTCGTGTGGCTGCTGCACCTCTGTTGCTCGATGAACAGGACTTGAAGCAGAGGCAGAAGAACGACGTCTGCGACGAAGAAGCCAGACAAGCCCAAAGACCAGCGCTGCAAGAACTGCAAGACCACCAACTACGGCTCCCGCTATGGCGCCAGCTGGACTGAAGCGCTGAGTTGATGCTACAGGCGAAGTGCTCGCTGTTGGAGGTGCTGTAGCTGAGAGTTCTGTAGCAGTCATCGACATCGATGCTCCAGAATTTGTCACAGCAGAGCTGCTTGTGGTACTTGAGGGTGCCGAAGCAGGGGAGAAAACAGCAGTCCCGTACAAAGCCTCAAAGGGCGCCGCATCACTCGGATTATTGCTCAGATACGCTCCAGCCAGATCACCAGTCGGACATCCAGAATTACAAGGATTAGATTCACAGCAGCCCCAGAATGGTGGTTTTGCATCCCGACAAGTCCAGAATTGTCCTGCGTCGCATTCTTGATCTGAGTATTGTCCATATTGAGACTATGGGGGCCAAGTCAATCAGTATATTTGCGAATGGTAGAAGTAGGGTTTCCTTACTGATTCGAAAGACGCTGCGTAGAGATTTCCAGCTGGACAGCCGGTATTGCCGCAGGGATTTGAGGTACAGCAGCCGACGAACTTGCTGTTGTCGAGGCAGGCGTAGAAGGTGCCGCCTGAGGGGCAGGACATAGATGGTGATGTAGACATTATCGACTATCATGTCGTGGGATCGAATAGTAGTATGATGCTTGAGCGAAGAAAAGCGGAAAGCAAACAATTGCCATCGTGAGAGGTACAAGAGGGTCGCCTTCAGGCGGCCTCTCCAATCTTGTGCGTCGCGAGCCTCTCTGTCCTCGACCTACGTTGAGCTCGTATCTACTGCAGAGAGGCTGCACTCAATTGCCCTTCGCGAGCTTATGAGTACCTGATTTGGCCATCGGCGTGCAGGAGCTCGTGGCTTAGCTGTCCATTTCTGCTTGTTGTCCCGGTCGTGTAGTAAGGCTGGGAAGCATAAATAGTCCTGCCGAACGTTATCGGACAGACATTATACCAGGAGAGGTTTTGTGAATGAGGTCGTGCCGGATGACGGTCAACAAAATCATCTCGACTCATCGTGTAGTGAAAAGCACAATTTATCTCATTCTCCCACAAATCGCTTTCAGGCTGGTGAACTGAAATAATTGAGCGAAGATGACATAGCAGGTAGGTGTACAGAGGCGCTGCAGAAGGCGTGTGAGGGCGGAGCTCGCGGAAAACACGCCGTCATTCAGGAGAGAACCTTAAATATTGCGCAGGCAACGTCAATGACATCCGTTGCCGCTGACGTTTGACCTGCCCTCTCGCAAGATTGACTGCTCTTCTACGCCGCTGCAGAGAACGATGATGAGTCTCCGCTCTCAAAGATCAGCGAGCGGACATGAGCTGCTCTGAGAAGACCAGAGGACTCTCGACCGGAGTCGCGTACACAGAGTGTCTCTTCAAGGCTGGGAAACAGTATCGCAAGACGAAAACAATCTGACCAGGTTCGAAACGTAAAGGCGTCTGCATACTGGGAGATGGATCAGGCTCTCATGAAATAATACCGGACGGAGTGTGGGCATCAGGTGGCGAACCACAGCAGGGTTGCACGTTCGCGACAGGCTGATGCTGAGGAAAATGCAGGCTGTATTGCCATGCGGTCGCGGTGTACACTACCTGGCCAGCATTCGGGGAAGCCGTCGCCATGGACAACTCCGCTACACAGCACGTGGGGAGGGTCATAGGTCGTGGACAGCAGTCTGCTCTCGAGCATCGAGCGTAGAGCGCACGTATTGCGGCTTACGAATGACCTCTTCGCAGAGGTATCAGACAACAGCCTCTTCTTCATTCCCGAAGAACTCCCCGTGGCCAGGCCAAAGGCTGTATCTCCATCATCTGAAATAATATGTCACAGCCGAGCTCTTGGTAGTCTTGGAGACTGTGCTGTTGTGCAACAGTACTAATGATTTGAGCATTGCCTGGACGGCCTTTGTTTTGCTCGTTGCACGAGAATTTTCAGCCATATGCTGTCCTTGGCCGGAACGAGGACATTGCCCTTGAAACTCGCTGAATCCCAGCTGCAACGACGTGCTCGGGGGAATTTCTCTTTCGCTCACACGCTGCTTTGCAATCTCACGTTGCAATGTTGTTATTTTACGCATTGCTTGTTACGATGACTCAAGTACAAATCGCTCGCGCTGCCATTGGCGATCTGTGCTATATTGTTGGCGCAAATAGTAAGCTTCCCCTCAAACATTTGATTCTTTCTCGACTGATAAAGGTCCAGGCGCTCTTGTAGGCAACCGACTGTATTTCATGGGTGGTAATTACAGCATTCAGACTGAGGTGGGAATGGTGCTGCAGAAAAGTGATGAGGACCGTCAATCCGATTCGACGTGGACGCTGACTTCATCGAAGCGACGTCGTTATTCTGGGTGGACATCAATGGAGACCTACCGGTCACTAGAGCTCTGCCGAACGCTTCCTACACTGCACAGACCATCGATCAAAACGCTCAGATCGCCTACAGTAATGCCGGTATTGGGGTTGAAAAACATTTGTACGGTCCCCATGGAGCCCTCTGGAGTTCGAATGATACAGTCTATGTCTTCGGTGGCACCGAAGACTCGTCGCTCGCTAGCGACATCTCGGCCTTCAACATTGCAAACGACTCCTGGGAAGATGTTGCCGTCGTTGGCGGCGCCTTCAATTTCGGGAAGCGTGACAGTGCACAGAATGTCAATGTCCCAAACGCTGGGCTCAGCTACATTGCTGGCGGTGCTTCACCTTACATCTATGGTCTTGTTCAGTTCAATTCCACGGATCGGACTGCACTTTCATGGTCAAACATTACCACAACCGATGTGCCCAACCTTAGTTCTGGCAACATAGTTCACATCTCTGCTGGCGAGCAGGGGTTACTCGTCAGCTTTGGAGGGAGAAATAACACTGACGGGTTCAGCCCCGACACTGGGTTACCTTCTGACTCAGATTGGTCCATCATCTACATCTACGACATCGCCTCGCACATGTGGTGGAAGCAGAAAGCATCTGGCGACGTGCCCAACAAAATCACGGGCACATGTGCTGTGGTAGTTACTTCGGCAGATGAGAGTTCTTTCCAAATCACCGTATATGGTGGATGGAATCGCTGGGACCAGAGGAATTACGAATGGGTATTCACGCTCAGTCTTCCCTCGTTCACGTGGGTCAACGTGACATCGAACTCTTCAGCAACGAACCCACTCAGCAGAAAGGGCGACAACATTGGCACATCGGAATCTACTTGTCAATCCTACAACAACAACCAAATGCTTGTCGTGGGCGGAGTAGTCAGAGAAGGTGTCAACCCTGTTAATTGGACTGAATGCAACGACAGTTTCGCGCCGATACGTGTGCTTGACCTTTCGACCTACCAGTGGAGAACAGCTATAGACACCGCAAAACACTATCAGGTGCCCACGATCATTCAGAAAGTCATAGGTGGCAAGTATGTATCTTTCATCCATTCACAATGCGGAAGCCGTGACTGACGATAAAAGCTCCTCCGGACACGCCACGAAGATCAGACCAGAATATGGCTGGGCGACCTCAGAGCTCGAGGAGGCAATGCAAAAGCGCATGGGTCGAAGGATCATTTCAGCACCCACTGCATCTGGAAGCGCCGCCTCTGATTCTCAATCCCGCGAATCTACACCAACAGCATCTATAATCGGCGGCGTTGTTGGTGCCGCAATAGGGCTTGCTGTGTTAGCTATTACTATCTTTTGGCTGCATCGTAGAGTTCGACGAAGATCAAATGCTTCAGCACTCGATAATGCGAAGCTAGACCATCTGCCGGGTCATCCAGAGTTGCCGACAATGGCAAGCACAAATTGCGAGATGTCGGGAGAGTCGCAGCCCAATGAAATGGCCGACAGCAGAGGAATGGCGCATGAGCTTCAGGGTACTGTGCATGAACTCGAACAATCATCCGAAGCTGAGAAGTAATGGAGGATGTAATCTTTTCGCACGATTCTATACGAATCACACCCGTTCACCCTCCACGATACTCTCCTCCTCATCTCCACCCACCTTCTCCCTCTCCTTCCTCACCTCCTCCCTCTCAATATACCTCCTCAACAGACTCACCATCAAACTCCCAAACGTGATCTGCATAGTCTGATAAATCGCAATAGGAACTTGAATCTTACTCTGCGTCTCCAAATCCAAAGTCTCCCAAATCCTATCAACAAGCGGGACACCAATAGCAGGACCTTTTGCCGCAACACAATACGTAATAGCAATCACATCCTTTCTCGGGTATCTCAGCAAGACAGAAACACCAAAACCCAAGGAGAACCATGCGGCCCAAATCCCGATGAGGGTGAAGATCATGAAGATTATTGAAGCTGTGTTGATGTGGCTGAAGGCGCCGGTGGCGAAAGCTTGGTCGTATGTGGACCACAAGATTACGAGGATGGCGACTGAGCCGAGTTTGTTGAGTTTGTATTTTTTGAAGATGAGGTCGCAGTAGGGTTTGTAGAAGTACCGGATGATTTGGCCTACTACGAGAGGAACGTAGATGGAGAGACCGAGTTGTTTGAGGACACGACGGTAGATTGGTGGGAATGCTTCATTGCTGCCGTGAGGGAGGATGTTGTTGTACCTGGTCGATCGTGTTAGCAAGGTTGTGAGATGGAAAGAGAGCAAGACTTACCAGGTCGGTACTGTGGTGTACATGACTACTAGGGCTGGCGATATGAAGACGCCGAGAAAGTTGCCGATTGTCGTCTCAACCAAGGTCAACTCCTGGTTGCCGTTGGCTTGAGCAGTCATGACCACGTTGCTCGAGATCGTGGTTGGGAGCGTGCCAAGTACAGTCAGTCCGATGAGGACGCCAGCGTCCAAGCTTCGATTCGTGCCTGCTGCACTGACAATCCCAAACATGAGTGCTGAGCAGGTCAGGAAGCATTGACAAAGGATGTAGATGTGTGTCTTCCAGCGTCTATAATTTCGTGCGAGTACGGACGAGTCCAGCGTGCAACCAGTGATCAAGAAGATGACAATGACACAAGAGTAAAAGACAGCGACAGATTTCGAGCGTTGCACCGTCAATGGCAGGTTGTGTTGTGAAGCAATCGGTATCATGACACACATGGAGATGAGGAACCATTGGCTATTGTCGTCAGTCTATGCCCGTGCAACTTTGGAATTTCTGCTAGCGAGGCTTACTCCGACAGAAAGCTTAGGAACTTTCGCCTCCATTTCTGCCCTCGTGTTTCCTCTACTGGCCTTGAAGGAAGATCTGTGTCTTGGTGGGCATCTTTCGATTCCTCGAGGTCTTCCGAAGAGAGAGATGTGGCATAGTTCCGACCTTCGTAGCCTGCGTGGAATAGAGACAAGGGCTCGGAAGCATGCGTCTGGGCACTAGTCAAAGAAGTGGTAGAATGGTACGCCATGATCGTTTCGTGCGCCTCTACACCGCTTGAAGGCAGGCATATCGCTCGAGCCTTATAACAAATTCTCAACTTGCCAATGTGTTTCAGTCGAAAAGCGACCGCAGTGATGAGGCTTCCAGCTGTTGCGATAATGTGGGTGACGAGTGCTTGACTTGGCTGATATTGGCGTTGATTGTGCGCTTGAGATTGGGTCTTCAACGACCAACAACGAAGCTCAGAGCTGTTTTCGTGATGCTGATAGACACGAGCTCGAAGACGGCCAACCCTGGATCTGGCGTTCTCGTCATGACGTGGGATGATGAGCCACTGGTCTGCTGCAAATGTGAGCCGTGGCAATCGTCAGCCGAGAGTATCAAAGTCTGGATTTGAGCTATCAGTGTTTCCAACACTACCACAAGATCATGGAATCTTATCAAGCTCTAGCTGATCAGTCATGCTGCTGCAACGTGAAGGTGATCCTCCTTGCTGTAGATCTTCAGAGGGCGAATGTGATCTGCGCTTACAAAGTCAATGGCCAAGCCTAAAGCCTGCAAGGCTGCGATCTTACTCAGTAGTACATCGCTCTGGCGACATTGCCGCGTGAGAGCCATACTGCTGCCAGCGATCTTTTCTGCAGCTCTGAACTCTGGCCAAGAAGTCAGACTCAGGGCCAAGAAGTCAGACAGGTGGCCAAGAAGTCAGACTCAGCGGCACATCATTCTCGTCCACAGCAGCGTTTTCAGAATGAAAAGAGCGAAGCGTCTTTTCCGGAGCTGCCAAGCCATTCTGTCCAGTGATCCTGACAACAATGCGGCAGTGCAGATATGAAACGCGTGGTCAAACTTCGGATGAGATCGGTGTGAAGAGCGCGTTCCTGACGCCAATGAGGGTGCCTAAAGTCTACACGGCGGTGGTATTACGAGAATAACAGCTTCATATGCCAACTGTGCTGCCTTATTGTTGCTGGTGCGGGTGTCATCGATAGCGATCTCGTAGGTGAGCCTCGTGAGACGCGTCTGATGCTTGAGCTTCCATAATTACATCGAGTCCGCAAAGTCAAAGGTTCCGCTCCGAGAGATATGCTTGTGAAGCCGATGTCGATGGAAGATGATTGCATGTGAAGGAGAACGAAGTGAAGCACCAAAGGCAAGAGTGAACCTACTCAACCTCAGGCGAAAGCTTGGGCCGGAATTGCAGCCTGCCCCGCCATGCGCCATCGCCAGCGACATCACTGCTGAATCAACAACGCTTCTTTCTTTCTCCCAATAAAGAAAAACATCTCAATCGCTTGGTCTTAGTTTCCTACCACTACCTCTACAAGACCTAAGCGCTCTCAGGAAACCTCCGCAGCAACACCGTCAAGATGCAGATCAAGTAAGGCTACCATTACGGTCATAATTCAGAATTCAAGATGATTGCTAACCACATTTCCAACTGCGCAGAGTCCGTACCCTCACCGGCAAAGAGATCGAATTGAACATCGAGCCCGAAGACAAGGTCCAAAACATCAAGGAAAAGGTCGAGGAGAAGGAAGGAATTCCACCGGTCCAACAACGGTTGATCTTTGGCGGAAAGCAGATGTAAGACAGACACACGAAGGCTCGAGTGCCAGAGCTTCGACACGAGAAGGACTTGGCTGACACTCGGATAGGAATGACGACAAGTCCGCAGCAGAATACAATCTCGAAGGCGGCGCAACTCTTCACTTGGTTCTTGCCCTCCGTGGTGGGCAATCCTCTTGCTGAAAGCAGTCTTTGCTGACAGTGAGAACCAATACAAGATGATCTGCCCGCTACGATGGCTACGCGCGCAAGAAAGAGCCCGAGAAGAAGAGCGACTGCAGACCGAGCGGCGGCAGGCCAGGAGGGCGAGGCTTCGCAAGCATGTATATCGCCGAGTGAGGAAAGGGCAGCGAAGGGTGATACTACGAATGAGCGAGATCTGAGATCCTGGGCAGCGCAGCGGTGCCATCAACAAGCGCCTGCAACCAGCTGGGAAATGACTTCAAGATTTTGCGATTAGACCTGAGATACCATGAACAAGACATGATGAGTGCGCGTAGGCGCTGAAACACTTTTTCGAAGTCCTGGAAGTCTGATCTGAGTCTGCTGATGGTACAGGACACGCAAGACAGGATGCTGCATCACTCGTCCTTCAAGAACATTCAACCTGCTGAGACAGTGGCCACGGACGAGCAAAAAGCGATCTGCTCTCACTGACGTGGGAGAAAGCCAGAAGGCGATAACCGTAATCTCAGAGGCAAGACCGCTGGGGCAGCACCATAACATTACTTACAGAAGGCATAGACTAAGATATCGACAAAATCACACAAACCCGATCACAACGACGATCCGGGTGCCCAAAAGCGACGGAGAACACCACGCTATCATCTCTGACGAGTTGCATATCTCAGCTAATAGCATTTCTGACACCGCAGGCCGAGAATGCAAGAAGGGGAATCAGTACGCCTGAGTAGACATCAAAAAATCTGCGATTCACAACAGCGGTATCATCTACATCAAAAAGCGTGCATCTCACATTCGCTCCCAGCATGCAGAAAAGGCGCCAGAAACACCAAACAACCAGTCCATCATCACCAATCATAATCATGCCACACCAGTAACCCTCCTAATACTCCTCCTCGGTCCCTCCCCAATGACCTGCACCTTCCCCTCCGCCTCCAAACTCCTAACAGCCTCCGCAAACTCCTGTCCCTCAACAGCAACAGAACTCTGCTCAGACAAAGTCCTCACAACATCACCATACCTAACACTAGAATTCCCACCCCTCAACAACTCATCCAGAACTCCAAGAACCCCATTCTTCAAATCCTCCTTCCTCTTCCTCTCGCTCGCAGAAGTACCTTCAGTAAGTAATTCCATATCGATGAGACCTGTTCTAGCATCGGTGGCGGCTTGTTTCAATGCTGACTGGATGAGGCGGACGGCTTCTTCGACGTCGGATTCAGAGACGGTTGAGGAGAGACGCATTTTTGCGTGAGCTTCGGAGAGGCGGATCATGGATTCTAATTGACGGGTTGTGGCTGTGATGCGACGTTCTGAGGCACGGATGTCTTCGCCGAGTTTTCGCATTGCGACGTAGTGTCGGACGAGAGCGTCGGCGGCGGGTTGAGAGATTTTGGGGTGGATGTTGGTGCGGGCGTAGGAGATGTAGGATGTGAGGAATTCGACGGGCTGAGAGTATCAATGTTAGTGGGTGAGTTGCAGCAAAGGGGTTGATGGTGATGTGACTTACTAGGACTTCGTCGCGGCTGGCGTTCTCTGGGGTGTCTTCGAGATACATGCCGACCAAATGCCTCGCGAGCTTGCGATCGGCGCTCTCGTCGATGCGATCTAGGACGAGGTAGACGAGATCGAATCTGGAAAGGAGTGTTGGAGGCAGATCGATGTTTTGCGGCACTGGGAGGTTGACATTATACTTGCTGCCAATGGGGTTGGCAGAAGCGAGAATTGATGTTCGAGCGTTGAGAGTTGTGATGATGCCAGCCTTGGCAATGGAGACCGTCTGCTGTTCCATGACTTCGTGGAGGACTGAGCGGGTGCTGTCGGACATCTTATCGAATTCGTCGATGCAGCAGACACCTCCGTCGGACAGAACGAGCGCACCAGATTCGAGCACAAGTGATCTGGTTTCCGGGTCGCGAGTCACGTAGGCTGTCAGACCAACAGCTGAAGAGCCTTTACCGGAAGTGTACACACCACGAGGGGCGATTTTGTGGATGTACTCCAGCATCTTCGATTTTGATGTGGATGGATCACCGCAGAGTAAGACGTTGATGTCGCCTCTGTATTTCGGCGAGCCTCCCTTCTCGAAGCTCTTGTTTGTACCGCCGAAAAGCTGGAGCAGGATTCCCTTCTTCACGTCGTCCATTTCGTAGATTGAGGGAGCGAGCGATCGTGCCAGAAGCTCATAGACGTCAGGTCTTGACGCAACTTCCTTGATTCGCTCCTCCTCTTCTTCGCTGACTTTGCGAACTTCTTCCGTGCTTCCAGCGGCCTGCTCTGCGAGCTGTTCTTCGATTGTGCTTGGATCGATACCCATGCGGCGCTTGTCAACTTTCTGAATGTGCAAGCAGTCCACATATGTCTTGAAAATATTCTTGACAGTTCGTTGACGTGGGTTCACCCGAACTTGATTGCACTTGAAGATGCCCGTAATCTCAACGCGATCACCAGCCTTGCAAATGTCGACCAGTTCATCGTAAGCACACAAGCTGACAGAATGTGGAGTCTGTCCGTCTGGAACAGAGTCTGGGGTCTCCTGGAGCTTGATCACTTGTTTGTCTGCGAATCCAGATCGGTTGTGCACGATTTGCATGCTGTTGCTGGCACTGCACACTTCTCTTGGACAACGAGTAGGTTCCGCAATCTTTCCACGATCGAGATCAACCTTGACAGTATGATGGCAGACGGAGCAGCGGAAGAATGCGTCCTTCATATCTGGGATGATTGGAGTCGTTCGGATGACCAAGCCCTTGACTGAGACCAGCTGGTCCATGTCCTTCGGGTTGAGGTCTCGTAGATTGATGTTCTTGTCGAGACCGAAAGGTCGCACGCGGTAGGACGAGCTCTCAACCTCTGCATACAAGTCTTGCTCATCTGCGGAGGGCTGCGGGGCTGGTCGCGGTGTTGCACCGCCGTTCATGTCGTTGTCAACGTCTGAGCTGGGCATGGGTGGCATTGAGCTTGATCGATCTGCATTGCGGCCGTTCTGGGATGGTTGCGATCTCCGCTCACCCATCTTCTTCTCAGCTAGCTCCATAAGGGTGTCCTTGACGGCACCATCAATCAACGGAACGATCTCACTTGGATAAGCTTGCAGTTGATGATACAGCTTCTTCGTGCCTGGATATGCCTTGAGATCCTTGCAGTCCAAGTAGAAACACTTCGTTCCGAGTTCCAACATAGTCTCGCACTGAGCCAGAGCTGGCTTTTCAAGACCTGGATGCTCGTTGTCCAAATTCTCGCCTTCTGCGAGTTCTCCATCTTGCACCATGCGATACTTCTTCTGGAAGTTGAACAAGAAGTCCTTGAAAGCTGACCAAGAATCTTGCACGGAAATATTTGTACCCCAGATGAGTCTGGTGCCGCGACCGCCAAGCGCAGCAGCATCTGATGTGTTTGGATTCAAATTCGAGAATGTGGCTGCGTCGGATGGGTCGACTGCGACTGGAGCACCGTTTTCGTCCACAAACAGCTGTCGTCTCCTGGTCGAGCTGTCTAGCAAATCTGAATTGATGTCATGCCTCCTTTCTCTTGCGCTTGGTTGACTGCCGAGACCAGACCGTACGAAGAGCCCACTCGAACTCGTGCCATGCTGTCTGTTACCATTCGATCTTGGCCCTGCAGCGTCCGAGCTTGTAGCGTAGTGAATTGGAGAGGAGTCTGATTTTCCTGTTAGTGCTATGCTCGTGCGCTGTACTCTCCTGATTCTGCTCACCGCCAATATTTGCTCCGTTTGCTCTCAGAGTTCTGCCACCCTCACTGCTCAGACCAGCTGGAGTTTGGGCATCAGATCTCTGCCTGAGCGGACTGCTCCCATTGACGCTGCCTGTGGCTGGCACGCCTAAACTCTGGCTCTGTGATTGACTCTGACTTCCAGCTGGCGAACTGCGGAAGAAAAGCGGACTGCTTGTGGGCGGTGCTTGTGATTGTGAATTGCTATTTTGGGTGCCTCTTGGTGTTCCATTGCGGCTCGATGCTGCGTCTGCCTCGCTCTGGAGTTGTGAGTTTGCAGCATCTTCGTCTGGCTGAGGGGGATCGCTGGATGGTGCAGCGGAGGATCGCGGTGCCTGAGAACCACGTTGAGAGCGGCGAGGTGTGTTATTGTTTGATCTTGTCGATCGTCTTGATGCTGGTGATGAGTCTGCCATTTTGTTGTCGTCGCGCTTAGAAAGTGGCAGCTCGTAGTGATTGTGAGAAGAGACGAGGGGGAGTACCGCGGAAACAGACGCGAAAAGCTCACGCGAACGCGTCGCGCTGCTAAATTGAAACCTAACGCTGCGCCCTAAACATCACTTTTCGCCATTGATGCCATCCCACTTTCGTTTCAGAACAGGCCACCAGATTCTAAAACAGCAATAGAAACAGCAACACCGATACCCACCATGCCGGCACCATCACAGCTCGCGATCGCGACCTCAGCACTCAACCGTCTCGTCAAAGAAGAGGCATCCTACCACGCAGAACAGAAGTCGCAAGAAGCCCGCATAGCCAAGCTCGAAGCAGATCAAAGCAACGACGAGAATGCAGAATACACACTGAGACAAGAGGTGAGTTCGCGTCGAAGTAGTAGTAGCATTTCGGGTATCTCGTCATGATTCTCATCGCATCTATGCTACATTCATGCCCATGTTCTGTTTCAAACTCCTTCCATGCCAAAATTGAGTAATGCTAATGTACAATACTTTGTTACAGCGCAAAGCTCTCGAGGAGACGAACGCTATGTTCCCACAGCTCAAGCAGAAGATTGAGGATGCCAAGGCCAAGCTTGAGACTCAGCTGGTAAGTATTTCCGTAGTGTAATTCTGCGACTGTTTAATGCTTGTAGTGTTTCTGACACTCTCGTAGGAGCAAGACAAGGGCCCTGGTGACCAAAGCTCGCCAGAAGATATCACCAAGGCTAAGGAAGCAATTGCTGCCGCCCTGGGTGCTATCAGGGAGTCGTCATGAGAAGTTGCGTGTGGTAATGCTGGGTGATGAGGCTATTCTGCGGCCTTCTGGTTGTGTATATGCTCAAAAAAGCATGATCTGTTGATGCCGACCATTGTGGCCTGTCGATGCAATACTTGGTGCTTTCCGATGAAATTGATGCTTTCTTCATCGTTTGATGATCTTCTTCGGCTTTGGTGCGAAGATGCTGCTTGGAGCTGGGCGCTTTCTGATGCCGGCTGGATTTCGTTCTGGGCTGGCTGATGGACTAGTCCGCTTCGGTGGTGACATGCTCGCCTGCTTGGCGACTGGTTTGCCGTTGACATAGGTGACTGGAAGCGATAGCTTGACCGGAGTGTTATGGGGAATAGCCTCGGTTGATGGCACAAAATACTCAGGGGCTGGTGTCTCGAAGTCGAACTTCTTCTCTGGTGGAGCGGCTCGTGCTTTGGCATTCTCAGACTTGGTGAGCTCTCTGAGTCTGGCCTCATCGATCTCACGTGCTTTGCGCACTGCCATCTCATTGCGTTTCTGAACTGCTTCTGCATGTTTGACGCTGGCCACCTTGCCTGGTGCCTGGATCTTGATGTTTGCGTTCATTCTCTGGCGGTCTTTGAGCATCTCCTTCTCGTGTGGTAGCAGCTCTCGTGGCGCAAACTCTTGTGGTGTCTTGCGAGTGATGTCGCGGATCATGCTCTGTGGGGCTTGCTTGATTTGGCGCGATGCTTGTGTGGCCTTCCATGGCTGGGCAATCTGTCTCTGGCGTGAATTCGAGGCAGCCTGACGACGCATGGCGGCGATAGCATCGTGGCCAGTCTTGGCGGTCTTGACACTTGGCGGCTTCTTCTCCCAGCCGCTCGAGTTCTTGTTACGGACGCCATCGACATAGATGGCCGTCTCCTTCTCATCACGTGCATGTGCCATGACACCAGGCACAAACAGCGCCTGCTTCTCGGCCTTCTGGACCTTTTGACCAAGCAGTTGCTGGCGAAGCGCTTCTTCCTGCTCTTTCTCCTTGTCGGCTTGCTTGCGCATCAGCATCCTGTAGACCTTGTACCAGCTGGCAGGGTTATTTGGGTAGGGCATCTTCTCTTCGTCTTCAGCGATCTCGCGAACGTCACGGCGGATGAAGGCCTGCCAAAGGCCAGCATTGTTGCCTTCGGCGTAGGATGGGTTGTTGATCTCGATTTCGCGGAGCTGCTGTGGGCTCTCCACCTTCTTGAGGATTGGCATGGCCATTTCTTGCGGTATGCCGTCAAAGTCGGTAATGCTAGCAACGTGTCGTTGGGCACAGCGAATTGCTATAGCGAAAAGTGTTGGAACGGGCATGATGGAAATGGGCGCTGCGGACAGCTCTTATAATTCCTGTGCGGTGGCTGGAGGGGCGGTCAGAGGTGCGGTCAGAATGCCCGTGCGTCGCTATTGTTCGAGTGAAGTGAAGTGAAGTGACAATAGGCGTGGGGCGGTCAGGGCGGTCAACTCTCATTCACTGTGAGGACAGTCCACAACCAGCTTCAAGCCAGGGAAATCAGGCGGTGTCAGGCTGGAACAACTGCAGTCTTGGCTCTATTGCAATGCGTCCAATCCAGTACATGGCTGTATAGCTTGAGAGCGAGTGTATAGGTTGTGAGACTGGTGGTCATTCTTCGTGAAAGCAGATAAAGGAAGCGAAGTCGTGAATGACGGATGAAGTCGTCCAAGCTCCGTGCACGTGGCAGAACCTTAAATCCCTGCTAATTCAGGAACGGCAGGCGCGCATCTTCACCACAATATGAACGAGGTCTACATTCGATGTGCGAGCAGAGCAACTGCGGTCGCCTGTCGCATTTCAGACAAGGCCAGGGCCACACATCGAAAACTGGAATTGGACTTTTCGTGATACCAAACTACCAAACTCATTTTTGTGCACCGCTTGAGCTAGTCCCAAGCGTTTCAGAAAATCTAAGGAAAGAACGCAGACATGTCCGTGCAGCGATTCTACATGCTAAACTTCCGCACTGCAAGCGAGTACTTGCCCTCTCCATCCTTCTGGATGGTACCTGTGACCTTCAAAGTGACGCGATCGTCAGGGACCACCACTGTGAAGAGCTGCGCGTACGCATCGGCCTCCTCCTTCGTGATGGGCTTAGCCTTGCCAGCTTTGCAGTCGTAGCGAATATTGCTAATTTGCAGGTAGGGTGCGAGGACGACTTCCGGTCTGGTCTTCTCAGCGACAAGAAGCAGTTGTCCTGCTTGGTCCTTGCCGTCAAGCTTTCTCGTCACCGCACCGGAGAGCGTCACCTCGATTCGTCGCATTTCATAAGAGCTGCGCGCGATGCTGGAGAACTCTCGACGCCAGACGTCGATGTCTGGCAGAAAGTCTTCATCCTTAAGGTAGACGAACGCGATAGAGTCGGCCTGGCTCGGAGCTGGACGTACAGTCTTGATGTCGCTGATATGCTGTAGGGCCTCAAACGCCCCACCCCAGCAGGGACCAAGACCGTAGGGACAGATCGGCGTCAGCCCTACTAATGTCACTGGCTGGTTGTGTTGGTCCATGACCTTCTGATCCAGTTCTAGCAGGCCGATGGCCGGCTGCTCTGCCAATCGCGCGCGTTGCATCAAGGTAGTCGCAGGCTTGGACGACGGTAATTTGATCTGGATGATCGGTGCCACACAGGGCACACCTTTCTCATTCATCACGAAGAGCATGTAGTGCCCTGGCGGTGCAATGTTGGGATTCGCCGGACCTGTTAGCTGCACGCTTGTTCCAGTCTGGTTAGGAACCAACTTGACACGAAGCTGGTTCATGTTAGTGGTGTGCGTAACAGATCCAAGTCTCATCAAGCTCGCTTGTTTGATGTTGTCTTTTGGGCCAACAGTAATAGTGAAATTCTTGCCATATTCAATCATCGGCAGCGGGTTTAGAATGGTGGGTCGGTCGACACCCTGACATAGGTACGGTGGCGAGAAGAGTTGCGCATTCGTGAGCGTGTTTGATGCTCGGGCACCAATAGCATCGCCATATTCTCCGCCAGATGCTGACAAGACTTGGCCATTCGGGAGGAGTAGGGCGATGGAATGGTAGCAGCGATCATGTACCTCTTCCGCCATCGTCTTCCATCCTTTAGCTTCACTCCACAGTTCGGCTTTATGCACAGTCACGCCAGGCGTCAAGTCGTTGAAGCCAGGTGGGTTCGAGAAGCCTCCAGCTCCACTTGAGCCACCAGTGACCAGAACACTGCCGTCCGGAAGCACTGTAGCGTTGTGCTGGCGGCGAGCAAATTCCATGTCCTTCGAGGAAACCCAAGTCAGCTTCTCTTTGTTCAGGTCCATGATCTCTGTCTTCTTGATAGGAGGATTTCCTCCGCCGGTCCAGAGGACTTTCCCATCCTCGTACATCGCGGAGGAGCCATACTCACAGGCTCCTCCAGATCGCATTGACCCTGGAAAATCCCAAGCTATAGTCCTGTTGTTGTTGACATTCGCATCCAAGTTGATCAGAAGCGATTCTGCCTGCGGTCCCGCCACGAAGATTCGACCTTTTGGATCTAGATGCAGTTTCGGGTACAAGGGTACGATTCTGCCTGGAGGGCTCGGCGCAGTGACCCAAGAGACCGAGGGAGCAGTCTTCACAGTTGGATCAGGATGCAGAATCTGTGGGATATTGCTGATGTACCTGCCAGTGGTCCAGTCAGATTGGGCCATTGGAACGTGGCTGCCAGAGATAACCAGAGAATTGCCATCGGGCAACGTCGTGAGAGAGGGGTACCTGCAAGGTGGCACGCAACGTTAGCAGCAGGAAACGCTTGAGTAGCCGCACATATATCATTATCTTACCATCGTCCATCGTTCATTGTCGGTAGTGGCGTCCATTTATTGCTGTTGTAGTCGTAGGTGCAAGCTTGGTCAATGCCCAGACCATCTTCCTTGTGGCCGCCAGCAATGAGCAGGCTACCATCTGGCTGAAGGCAATGACCTGAGCAGAAAAGATTGAGGGTGTTTAAAAATTGCGGCGCATCTTTGATATCTTGATCGGGAGAGCTGTTCTTGATGAGCTTGCTTTCGTCGACCAAGAAGTTGTCCTTTGGAGAAAATGGTAGGTCGATAAAGAATGGCCTCGTAAATTGCTCGTCAAGGTTAAGAGACTTAGGATCGTTGGGGGTCTCACGCCGGCCCCAGCAAAGAATCCTGCCGTTTGGTAGTAAAGTGGCGTGGACAGCGACCCTGCGGGTATCAAACACAGGACCCCATTTTCCGATGTCTTTCTCAGTGGACATTGCTGCTCTGGGATGATTGGCGGTACGATGAAATTTGCAGGAGAAGCAGCTTGTTGGACGATGCTGTGACGATTGAAGTGAACGGGGCCAGCTCACACGGCTCATATGTATCTAATCATGGCCCTGCTACGCTCTCGCCTCGACAAGTTCCGAGCTGCTCTCCTCTTCGCTTTGCATGAGAGCCTGAGAGCTGCTCAGCTCCATCGCTGTGCCCGTGGTATGACTGCTCTTGTCTCACATCTCCGGGAGACGCTCTGCCGCCATCTCTTGGGGCAGCACTATAGTCTGGACATGCAGTCAGCAGGAACCGGCATAGATTCATGCTCGATCCTGGTGCTTCACAATCCATGAGCCAACTACGGCTGCACCCATCTCAAGCCATGCTGTGCGAAACAGAGCTGAAGCTGCAATGTATCCAGCTGTGAGGAGCGTAGAAGCCTAGTGTTTGAGATGAAGAAGCAGGGCAAGCTTCGAGGCGAAAGCTTGCCATGATCGCACGTGGCTAGACCTATGCTATCAGTACTGGGCTCTAGAAGCTCGCTCCCACATGCAGATGTTCAGCCGGCCGTGACTGAGATGGCTTAATACACTTTGCGTGCTGTATGCGTGGCGCATCATTCGATCGACTCGCTTAGGATCCTAAAGAGAGCTTAGATGGTCTACCTGATTCCAGTGCGTTCTTCATTCTATTGCGTTATCGGAGTATCAGGCTGATCCATCGAACGTGGTGGTGTAGTGTTTGCCAAGATGGAAAGTACTCAGTGGTTCTTGGCCCGTGAAAGTGAAAGGGAGATGGGATGTGGACGAAGATGAAGGCGCTCGACCTCTCGTGCAGCTAGCCTAAACCTAATTTGGGACCCTTGCAATTCAGGAACGCATACGCTAGCGCGTGAATTAAAAGGACATGGCCGGCGACAGCGAAGAAGCAGATGTGCACAGCGTTGACTATTGGGCGCGACAAGTCTTTCTCCATCAGCTGCACAATCCGAGCACATACCGCCACGTCAGCGCGAACGAAGTCGTCAAGATGGCAGAATTCGAAGACGTGCCGCTGACCCATTTGCCCAACGCCGAAGAAGGTATACGCGATGCGCAGCGGCAGATACCTCATTGTGTGCTATTCTAATGCTAATGCTGTCTAGATGCGCTCCATGCAAGTCGCATGCTCACTGTCGAAGAGCGAGCCTTTCAGCGCGTGACCAAGCAGCTTCTCAGCGATAAGTCAGTCCTCAAGCCTGCGCTGTCGTATTTACCTTCACCACCGCCCGAAGGAGAAAATGAGCCACCTCTGTACGATCCTGCCCGAGTGGAGCGGTTTCGCGAAGATGTGTTGCTGGACTTTGCGAATCTCGAAAGCAGCATCATCCGCATACAATTGATCCTGTCGTCGAATCAACGCGAGAGAGAACGATACGCTGCCGAAAAGGCAAAGATTTTGGAAACCGCGCAGGCTGTGCGTGACAACACGCTAGAGCTGCGATCACACCTTCAGGAAGCGCAGCAGGTGTTGGAGAGGCGCAAAGGCTACGATGAAATGGCTACGAAAATCCTAGATGATCGCACGCTGAAAAGTCGCGACGATGCCAAGGCAGACATCGAGAAGCTCGAGAAGGAGATCGAAGATCTCCAACAGGAGAGTGTGGACTATGAAGGAACTTGGATATCAAGAAGAGAGCAATTCGATATGGTGGTACGCGAAGGAGAGGCTATGATCAGGCAGATCAAAGGCATCAAGGACGAGCCTGAGCCAGAGAAGGATGAGAGCATGGACGATGCCGAGGATGGGCCCAAAGATGAGACTAGTGGCAGGAACACCCCCATACAGGACGGCCGGTCGCCACGCCCAACGGACGCTGGAGACGCGACACCCTTACCGGAAAGTGGTGAAGATGGTACACCTGCCCGACCTATGAACAAATTCCTGGAGGTGGAAGATGCAACACGTCCAGGCAGTCGCATGTCTTCGCCTCTCGCTCAGCCAGCTTCTATGCCCGATGATGTGGACATGGCCGAGACACCTCTCGCAGGATCCGTGGGTGCAGAGCTTGAGGACGGCAAGATCGATGAGAGCATGGAAGTGTCTGCAGAGCAGACGGCGGCTGCTACACCATCTGTTGATAATGTGGAGACTATGGATGAGACGTGAAGAAGACCTCAAGCAAGCAATCCACCATAGCGCGAGTAGCAGCGTTCTGCGCAGCTATACCGCTTCTGGCCGAAATCAAGCTATCCTTTAGTCATCCGCCGCCCTTCTCATGTACTGGCGAAGTTCGCATCGGCTTTTTTGCAACAGCGCCCTTTAAATGCCAAATGCAATACAAGAAACACAAAGTTGCTTACGAACCAGTTCTGCAAGGCAAAAACCATAAGACTGCTTGAGAAGGAACTTCTTCCCCGAGTTTCGAAGACTACAGCTCAGGACAGACAGCAAACACCACAACCATGTGCCCACCACCTTCACATACGGAGTCAGCCTCTTCCACCTCAGAAGATATTCTACTCAAAGACATCACCTCCCTCATCCCCTCAGACCCAATCTCTCAAGCCGCCTACCAGCACGCCGTCCAAGAACTCCACCCCTCGATTCTAAACCACAGCTTACGAACCTATTTTCACGCCCTACAAATCTCTACGCAAGAATCCTCTGCATACTCCAAAGATCCCACTCTGCTCTTCATAGCCTGCATTTTCCACGACATAGGAACTTCAGAAACCTACAATACCGGACCTACTCGCTTCGAAATCGAAGGCGCGGACGCAGCAGTAAAATTCCTCGCCCAATATCCGGGCGCTTTTAGTGAAGCAGAGAGGCAGGATGTCTGGACCGCGATTGCAATTCATGATACGCCTCAGATTGCTGAAAGGATAAGTCCTCTGGCTAGGCTGGTGAGGTTGGGTGTTTTGATTGATTTCAAGAGGGGGGATTGTTTGGGCATGGTTGAGGAGAGCCACGTGGAAGAAATTGAGGGACTTTTACCTAGAAATGAGATTGAGAAAGTTTTGGGAGACGCTGTGGTTGCGCAAGCTGTACGTCGTCCGGAAAAAGCTCCTAAAGCTTGTTGGCCTGGAGGATTGTATCGAGCGCATTTGGAGGATCCGGGTTGGGAGGGTGTGAATAAGGCTTTTTAGGAGATGGAGTGAGAGGAGATGGAATCCTTTATGAGCGCGATGTGGACCAACAGCAAAGGGCAGAAAGAAGTCGGAGGCGGCATTGGAACGCAGAGCATTGTATTGTATTGCATCGTGTCATCTAAGCTAGGACAACCGGTATCCCATAGCTACAGCAGTCTTGGTCTCATCACTTCGTCTCATCGCAAATCATATCAGACAACCTCTCAAGCGTTTCGTATCATATCCTTCCCTTCCAACTGATCTCGTAATCTTGCTAGTTATGTGCAGCTCAAAGCTTACTTGGTGCTTTCGTATCAACCGCGCAGCACGCGGCCTCTTTCACCTGCTGTGGGTCGTTGAGTAGGACGCTCTTGTTGAATTCCTGGTTGCTTGGCGGCACATCAATAGCTGGGTTCTTGTCGAAGAAGTTGACTGGCTTGAAGGCGACCTTGATGTTTTCGCAGGGCATGACTGGGAAGTCCTCAATGCGAGGAATATGATTGATGCCGAACTGGACGAAGACAACAAAGTCCTCATCCACAATGTTCTCCTTGCGGTTGGCCCAGCTGCGAACGCCAGTGCCACCTCTCGACTGGTTGGTGTACTTGCCACCAGAGTAAAGCTCGCCATCGCGGTACTTGACGGCGTAAATGTTTTTGTCGGCGAACTCTGCACGCTTGTGGTTGAAGCTCTCCATGTCAGATAACATCTTCTGGAATGGTGGCGCATGGATCTTGTAGGCCACCGGCTTGCCGTTGATTGGGTTGCGGACATCAACGTTCTGAATCTTGAAGGTTCGGTTGGCATCGTAGTCGATGTCGTAACCACCGCTTGTCTCAACCAGAGTCTCCTTCGAGATGTAGCCTGTTCCGTGAGGGTTGAAGTCGCTGCGAGGCATGGCGTGTGCCTCGTCGTAGACCAGTCGGTTGTGATAGCCGTCGATGGCAGGGTCAACACGGAGCGAGAAGATGTGCTGGTGATGAGTCGCCAAGACACCTGGATGAACGACGGTGCCCCATGGTACCTCAAGGCCGTCATCGATAGGCTGCGTGGAAAGAATGCCTGTGGCTCGCACCTCGTAGTCTAGCTCGCCAGCTTGATTGAACATGAACGCCATGATATATTCGTAGTTCGCCACAGTGATGATGGACTGCACGACAAGCTCGCGGTTTCGGACGACAGCAGCACGACCTGTTCTATAGTTCGTGTGCTTCCAACCGATTCCGTTGTCTTGTTCGTGGATGCAGACGACGTTGGGCATTTCGAGTGGGTTGCCCTTGTCATCAGCAAGAGTCGCTGACAGATAGTGTATTGATCCAAGACAATCGCATCCGAGCTTCAAGTCATTTGCCATGATTCCAGCACCGGCATCGCCGAGATCGAATGCTGACTTCTTGTGGTACGGGTGACGGGGGTCGGCATATGGGATGTTCATGTCGGACAATGACAGGCGATAGAAGAGGTTGCGACCGGCGTAGCGCACATCATAGATGACCATTCCCTCACGTTGGTTGAAGCCAACTCTGAAGGACCACTTCTGCCAGTCGATGACGTGGGAAGTTCCCTGTTGTTGGACGTTGAAACTGGCACCCTCTGGCTGTACGACCTGGAGCGGCTTCAGATCGGTTCGTAGCTTCTGGTACTCTGGCAGGTACTCGTTGCCAGGGATGTTGTGATTGTACTTCTTGAGTCCAGAGACCGTGTTGTCCGCGCCAGTTGGAATGATGTCTATTCTGATCACCTTCATGGTTACGGTCGAGATGACAGGCGATATGTTCAGTGGGAAGGCGTAGTGATTCGAATCTGGCTCCTCTGAGTTGTGTGGGTCACGAGTGTAGAGGAAGCATTGCCACATTCTCTCGTCGTCGTCGATGCCGTCCGAGCCGTAGATCCAAGGGTCTACCACGATCTTGGTGCCCTCGGGAAGGTTGAGTTTCGCAAGCTCAGCCTGTACACCTTCATCTGCAACTGCAATACGTTCCATTGCGAAGATCTCTTCACCATCACCAGGAGCGTGCATGTTGGGTCCTAGTCGGAGATTGTACTCGACCTGCTGTGTACTGAGATTCACCACCGCCTCGTGGAACTTGTTCTGAGGAAGCATTAGTCCTGCCCATCACACTGGAGACAGATGTAAACGTACAGTTTGCCTGAGATAGTATGTCACAAAGACTTTGCGATCAATATGCGGCAAGTCATCTCCAGCGAAGTCGGCCTCAAGATACGGAACCATCTCAGCCTTTGGAGGCTCGTTCAGAGTGATGGCCTTGAAATGAAGATCGGTTCCTTGCGGCCATTGTGCTTGAACTAGTGCGACAGTGTTCTGTATTTCGCCAGCGTCTATTGGAGCTTGTGGGTGGACGTTGCTTTGCTTGCCCGCTGTCAATAAAGGTCAGCAAGTGGTGCTCAAGGTCGTCGCCACTGCGGTTTCGATGCTGATGGCTAGCCCTCATACCACAATCTGCAGGCCTTGGCCATCGTATTCAAGCGGAGGTATGGTTGCTGACATTGACTTACTTCGAACGGGAAGCGATGTCGAAACTGCTTCAGTTGCCATTGTGGCGTCTTTCTGTATGTGTGAAGGTTCTGGTTTAGATGTTCGTGTGGAGGTTGTGATAGAAGTGACTCAAGTTTTGTCCCTTCGGATTTAAGCTTCACAACCGTTTGTGGATCTTGTGACAGCGATCGTTTGACTTCGTGAAGAAAGTGAGAGGAAAGAAGTGAAGTAGTGAAGATAACGGCAAGAGCTAAGGAAGTAGAACTAGCGGCCTTACCCTGCGGATGTCTTCACGTGTACCGGGAGAGGAAGGAGCATTGTTGTATGATGTGGGGCTTCGGCGTGCAAAGGGCGTGTCAGAGTTGGCCGTGAGCTCTACGAACGCTTTCCGCGGACAGCTGAATGGCCCAGCACTCGGTATAATGATACGGACGCTCTCAATGCGTGGTGAGATGGGGATGTCAGGTCTGCGCCTCAGCAAAATCCGAAGGAAGCTCACTTGGAACTTCTACCACCTTTGGCAGGTGCATGCGAGCAAATCACATTCCCTGCTTGTCTCGCCGACGGGACAACGACAGGAGCCGCCGCTTGATCGTGGTTTGTGACATCCAAGGTCACGATCAGCTCACGATCAGCTCACGATCAGGAGTGTCGAAAGCCGGACGAAATTTCAACATTCTCATGGGCGCTGTCTCAGAGCGTGCAGTATGTGGGAAAGAGCGGAGCGGAAAGAAGTCGTCCTGTGCGGCAGGCCAAGCTGCATGAGGTCTGCCAGATTCTTGAGCAGGTGCATGAGGGCAAAATACCAGTAAACAATCATGCTTACACGAGCATAGCTCGCCGATCACGTAGGAATGATCTTTGAGAAACGGTCGCCCGGGCTATCAGTATGGAAGAAGAGAGAGGTCGTGGAAGGTGGTGAAGAGGTGGGCTTCGCTGCGCTATATACCTCGCGGGCACGGCACGTAGTGAAATTTGCTCAAACACGAGCGGGATATACAAGCACATGGGACAGCCGAGTCGTCGGAGAGTCCTTGTTTGTTCCCATACGAATGCTCAAAAGTTCTGGCTGCACTCTGATACACGCCATATTTGGCCTCTATCATATGCTCCCTCCCTGGGTCTCGCAAGTCATCCCAATTCCTAAGGCTTACACGTCGGCTGCTCAAGCAAGCAGTCTGCTGCGCGGAGCCGAACAAGACTGGGACATGATTTCGAAAGGGGAAAAGAAAAGTTGACATCACAATCTCACAAATTTGCAGCAAACACACCCAGACTGAGTCAGGTTACTGTTGTTCTTTACTACTTGCTCGGTCCTGCTTCGCTTTCACATGCCAAGTGACACCCACAAGTATCGCCGCGATAGCAAGACACAAGCCCGTGAAGACTTGCATCCCAATCCATCTGCTTTCCTCCTTGAAGTTTCCACCAATCGCTCCAGCAACAGGATTGCCCACAAGAACGCCCAAGGCAAGACAGAAATTATTCATTCCCATTCGACCTCCCACGAGCCTCAAATCTGGGGTGATGGCTGCAATGGTAGGTGTCTGCAAACTCACAAATGCACCGCTGAAAGCGCCATAAAGTATTGACCAGACAATGACTCCAGCTTGTCCGGTGACTGCGATCCATACCAGCGCTAAGATCGAAGATATCGCGGTTGTGAAAGTGAGAACTTTCAAGCAACCACATCGATCGGCTAAGAATGCGGGCAGAGTTCGCCCAAGGATACTTCCGGCTGACAGGATTGGCAGTATGTAGTATACGAGTTCTCCTGTGACACCGCGGCGTTCCAAAGAGTACTCTGTGATATAGAAGAAGGGCACGTAAAGTCCCATTGCTCCAATGAAGGAGACGATAGCGAAGAGAGTGAAGAGAATTTCTCGGAAGCCACTGAAGTCGACGATCTTGGGTCGCGGAGGTGGTAGAGTACGCATCTTGGCGCATGCGAAGGAGATTGCGCAGGTTGCGAGCGCCATGAAACCCATTACTCTGAGCGACCACCCGAAGCCTTTACATTGTGTTAGCAGGGCTTTCGACTCTCAATGATGAACAAGGTCGACTCACCAATTATTGGCTCCAACTTGTGGAATGTGATGGGATACACGACACCTCCAATGCTACTACCAGTCGCAGCAAGACCTGTGGCGATCGCTCTTCTCTTCTCGAACCATCCTGGTATCACTGCCACAGCAACGATAAACAAGGAACCCGAGCCAAGTCCGATGCATACTCCTTGGGCCAAAAAGACTTGCCAGTATGTTGTGCACAACGAGGTCATCATGAGACCCAGTACTGTGAAGAATCCTCCGAAAGCGATGAGTCGACGTGGATGGCCTCGATCGAGTACGCAGCCTGCAAATACGCTCCCGACTGCGAGCAAGAAGCCTTGGATTGTGCCGATCCATGAGATACTGCTATTGCTTTCGCTTCGGAGCATCACATTCGAGTAGTGGAGTTGAAAGATGCCAAATGCGGTGACCATTCCCCAGCCTGGAACGGGAGGGTATCATCAGTACTTATAACACGATGCTAGTCCTTCAGTTCGACACGACTTACTGTTGAAGTACAGCATGAAGCCGGACAAGATCTGGAGCCATCCCCGCAACGTTCCATCAGGTATCGGTGTGCTGGAGTATGTTGATGCAAGAGATTGATTCCTGGAGTCGTCCTTCTGCTCATGATCATGATTGATATCTTCGGAAGGCGTTTCACATGTCGACTTCCTCTTCTCATCTCCGGACAATGCTCCGTCGCCCACTTCTAGATCATAGCTGAAATCTTTCCGATCCACTTTCTCCATTGTTCGGCAAAGCGGTTTTCGATCCTAGTACGCAACGGGGTACACAAGATAGTGTCGAACAAGCGTCATCAGCAGACTCTTGGCTGTTCGCTTTTGCTTGTGCTGCTCCTGCTTGATGCTGCTAGTGATCGAGACACAATCGACACTGACTTCTTTCTTGGACATTGTGAGAAGGAGAGCGTGGTAGTAGTATGGTCGTTAGAGGCAGAGATAGCAGTGTCTAGCGAGAGACGCACTGAATCCTTCTCATCATATTTGAGAAGGGCCGGACAGGCCGTTGCGCAATCACCATCCTCAGGGTGTAATGATGTTGATCTCCAAGATACCGAAGCCACAGGGCACGGAAGTGCCAGATCTTCTTCGCATAAGCTCTGACTAGTGCTGTTTTGGGTCATTCCACATACTTCAACGGCTCTCATGATCGATGTCATTAGAGGTTCAGTAAAGCCTGGAGAAAACAGCCAGCAGATACAACCAATGGTATCTTGCTGTTTACTGGAATAGTGCGTGTGTGCTGTATGTTTCGTATGTGGCATGTTCATACTTTTCTCCATACGTTCTTCGAAATGCAACATGCTGCGTAACGTATATTCTGGAGAAGAATGCTGGCAGTGATGTACTGTACGTACAACACGGAGAACTTCGTTCCTTTAACCTCTAGCACCATTCTTCTTCGCAGTGTGCATGATCTCCTTTGCAGTGGTTCACTACCAAGCATGCCGAGGCTGCGGTTTGAGGTAGATCCGTTGACGAGCATGACTTTGGAAAGTTTGGGTAGCGGAGCAGATCTCGGACCACCGCGATAATCATGAAAGCAATAGAATGCCTCTCTAGCCTGGTCCTGCCTGTAGAAAAGAGCGTTTCTTCAGGTATTGACAGCTCTCCAAGGCTTCTGGTCTTGTTATGAACTCATCAGCTTCTGTTGTGCTGTCGTGGCTTCGGTTGAGAGGTTGAAGGGAAATGCTGATGTCGAACTGCAGAAGGAAGAGGTGGGTCCTGCGTTGATCTCCCGGAAGCTCTTGCCGCAGATCGCAAACGTCCATACTCTTCCCGGATTTGGTTTGGTAAGTCATCAACACCATCACATGATTGCAGATGGAAGGCAAACAGACGAACCATCAATATCATTATACACACGATCAACCTCCGTGTCTCTGCTTCTAAGTACATTTCGCGCATGCTCCCAAGTCTTGCTTGACAACCTTCGACTCAGGCCGGATATCAAAATCGAAAATGTCAATCGGTAGTCCCAAAGTTGTGCAAGCATTTGGAATATCGACGATACCAGCGATATGTCCTTGGACCGGCGCACATGACAAGAGGAGGTAGATCTGGTAATCGTCGTATCCGTATCGTCGGAGATATTCGATGACTGGGAGATGTCAGTATTGGGCTTACGAGAAATGGTCTAGCATGGCCGACCCGAAGGTCTCACTGCGCTACACCTTGCTTCGTATCGACTCACCTCTCAAACAAGTCTGCCTGTAGGCGACAGTAGCATCAAGATAATGCTGCTTGCCATTCGAGTCGACAGAGAAGCCTTCGAAATAGATATACCTTCCAGGTCCAAACTGCGGCTCCACAGGACCAGGAATATAAATCGGACTCTTCAAACCCATCTCAGCCATACCGTTCTTGATAACAGAGAACTTGATCGTGATGACACCAGCGATCTCAATAGCTCCACAGAAAGAGATCTCACCATCACCTTGCGAAAAGTGAAGGTCTCCGACGCTGAACTTCGCACCCTTGACGTGGACTGGGAGGTAGACCTTACTACCACGAGACAAGTTCTTGATATCACAGTTTCCACCATGTTCAGGACGACCAGGAATTGTTCGTGCTCCTTCCTTTCCAACCTTCTCTTTCAGCTCACCGGAATGAGCTCCGATATGGACATTGATCGGCTCGGGTGGCTTCGCGACGTCTCGGTCCATATGAGCACAAGCCGAGATCAATTCTCCCTCGCGCTTGTTCCAGGTCGCAAGAACTTCCGCGGACGGCGCGCAGCCTAAAATTCCTGGATGAATGAGACCTGCGAAGCGAACGCCAGGAATGTGTCGAGATGAGCAGTGAATGCCCTCAAAGTCCCAAATCGCCTTGGCTGGCTTTGGGTAGTATTCGTCTAAGAAGCCACCTCCATTTTCTTTCGAGAAGACGCCTGTGAAGCCCCAGGGTTGGCGTTCGAGGGGTTGAACATCTTGAATGTCGACGAGGAGGATGTCGCCTGGCTCGGCAGTCTCGACTTCAAATGGACCGGTCAGGTAATGGATTTTGGTGAGGTCGACATCTCGCATATCATTTGCGGAATCATTGTTGCCGATTTGTCCTACAGGTTGGCATCAGAACATCCCCTCCATGCTCATTCAGCACACAGCAAGCGAACGGCTTACCTCCGGTCCAATCGACACATTCAATTTTTACCGTCTCGCCGTTCTTGATCTCACCGATGGTAGGAACTGGTAGACATCGTCAGCTCGAACTTCATAGTGAAGTCTATTGACCTTGATGGTCAAAGCTGTGGAGCTCGAAATAAGGTGAAGCTCACTGTCGGGATGCCATCTATTCTATACCCTGCGTTAGTGACATGTTCATCAAGGTGGTGTTTGCGACCTCACATGTAAATATGGAAGCGTTCCGGCTTCTTTGTCAAGCTCGACTTGAGCTGCGTAGCGGATTGGATCTTTGCCCATTTTTGCTGGCTGTTCTGATTCTGCTAAATGTACACTGGATTCGATGCCGACGAGAGTATGGAGAGGCTACACAAGCGAATGGACTGAGCATGTCTACCTTTTATTGTGGTTCATCGTCATCACCTAGACAATCGTTCCTGAGAGCGGGGCTATCGAACGAGCTTCTCATGTAGGCTTAGATGCTATTCACGGTCGACCGTATCAGCTCCATGGCATTGGGTAAGAGCTTGATAGAAAGCCTGATAAGAAGAACGCGTAGGCGAAGAAAGAAGCAGCGCGCCGCTGGTGAACTGTTGTCATTGGTTACTGTTCATTTGATCAAGCATTGTGTTGCGGGGCTTGAGATGGAGCTCTCAGGGAGCTGTTGTGGTGGAGCTATGATAGTGCAGGGTTCCGAACTTTCTCCAGATTCGCTATAAATGCTGAGAGATGGAATCATTTTGCTTTGACCGTGGACATTATTGCTAGAGTTCCAATATTGGGCCACAGAAGTTGGCTGGATGTGGTCCACGGCAGAGCGTCGAGACTCAACAACTTCGCATGAAAGGGCTCTGGTTTAAGTTGGGCATCGCATCAAAGTTCGAAACTGCTGCAAAGGTCATTCATACAGCGCGATGAAGCGAACCGATACTGTTCTTCTCGGCTGTCGCAATGGGCTGGATGTGAGTCCCCACCGCCCAAGATTCCTCCTTAGCCTTAAGAAGTACCCGGGATGCTGGTAAATGCACCGTTATGTAAATTGTCTTCCTTTCATAGGTTCGGCTTGCGATTCCTTTCTCTTCTCCTTCAAGCTGACATTGAACTGGTCCAAGGCATCGTAAGGTAGACTCAAAAATTCGTGTTTATTCTCCCACTTCACGTCTTTCTTCTTGAACTCTTCTGCTTCTTGCGGAGGAGGTGGAGGCTCGGTGATCTTGGTGATCAGATACGCGGTGGAAGCTTCGGCGATACCGTAGATGAGGACGCCTAGGAGAGGGATCTTGAGGAAAGCAAAGAAGGCGACAGCGAAGCCGTAGAGCACGCCCTCTCGGTCGCGGAACCAAAGTCGCTTCTGTTCGGAGGTGTAGCGGATACGAGAGAAGTAGGGCTCGAGCTGGAAGGTGTCAATCTTTAGCGGCTCATGTCCAGAAATTCACTTACCAATTCGCGCATCAAACTTCTGCTGGAGAAATAAGACTGCAGGAACATGACCAAGTATCGCTTCGGCAGGAACAACGAGCTTCCGAAGATCAGTACAGCAGGCTGCAGACCGACTGCCTTGTTGAAGGTGTAGAATGATGCTGCTGGTAGCACGAGCTTTCCAACGTATGGCACGAAAGAGAGCAGGTATACGCCCAAGGACAAAGCTGCTTTCCTACCAAATCTCATCAGGAAGGCCTTCATCGCGACATACGGATCCTTCTTTTCTGCAGTCTCTGCATGTCCACTATACATCCTCAAGTTCGGATAGTACATAGCTCGAAGCTGACTTGGATCATCTGTCTTGTGTTTCTGGATGTACGTTTGGTCCACCCATTGCAGGCTGTCCATGAACATGTGGTCCATGGCCGGGCTGAGATAGCGCATGAAGGACATCATGAAGAAGGGCACCTGCAAGACAGAGTGCTCAATGAAGTGGATGCCATCGATGATGTCGTGGTCCCATGTTGAGCCTTGAAGGTCTGTGAATAGTCCCAGAAAGCCGATCAGGACGCGAATGCCTAATGTCTGTGTTCTCTTTCAGCTGAAATATCTCTTTCTTCGTGCCAATCATCATACTGGTATGGCGACAAGCAGACGGATAGCTATGCCTGCGACGATCGCCAAGGCAGCCTGCTTGTAGTGATCGGACGTGAACAACTTCGGGTTCTGCAACGCTCGATTTGCTCCAACAAGGGTCAACTGAGCGCCTCGGAGGATGGAGTTCAGCTCAAAGCTGCCAAAGCCACCGTAATTGCTCATCTTGTCGCGTATTTGTTCATGTCAATGTGCAACTCATTGAAAAGCACGAGACAAATTCCTGGATTCTATCGTACTGGCTGGTGACGTATGCCTGCAGTAAGCAGGGTTGCTGGGTAACGCCAAGGGCACGCCACGCCATGCATGTGATTCACCCTTCCTTCGTCCATGTTCTGTTTACGAGCTTCATATGCGTTGAAGCATGAGTGAATTATGCGCAATGTTGCTATGGATGAGAATAACAGTGCTGTGGGCAGGTCGAACTTGGAATAAACGGCAGTAAATAGTGCAACGGCCGAACGCGCCTCCCGAGCCTCCAACATTCTGTTGGCAGCATAGGAAGGGGTTGCTTGCGGCTTACAGACTTACGAGACACGCCAACAAGCAACATCGATGATTCCGCTACCAAGTCGCCAGCGAACATGTCGAGCACGGCGCCGCCGACGACTCCTGCGCGCAAGAACACCGTGACGCGATCGTTCACCAGTCCCACCGCCAAGCGCGCTGCCTCGACCGGTGCTGCGATCGGAGAGACAGAAGGAGTAGAGACGCTATTTGTACATCCCAACACCAAGGTCATACGATTTACTAGCTCTTCGCGACCTGGAAGCAGTGCGGGCACACCGAGTCCAGGTGGAAAAGGGCAAGGAACGCTGCCATGGGCCACCAACACCGAAAAGACCATGGCGGCGGGCCCGCTGGAGATCTACCGCGTGCCCGGCTCTGTATCATTCTTACACTCTGGAGCCCTTCTACATACTATAATGCCGAGGAGTAACTGCTGGTGCGTGGACGGAGTTAGTAAGTTCGCCATGCGAGTCCTGCCGGATACCTACTACCGCATTGAGCTGCCTGGAGAGACGCCTGAGGATCTGGAGAAGGTGGAGGAGCTGAAGGTGACGTTTGCAAAAGTGCTATTTTACGAAGGGACTGCTTGTCCATTTGCGCGCACTTTCTCAGTGGACTTGCCGGAGGAGGAGGAAGTGAAGCCCAAGAAACGAAGAAGACGAACAGATGGTCCAGCGAAGAAGTGGAAGCTGGACAAGGCCTACAGTTGGAAACCGGAAGGATGGACTCCAGATCAAGACCGACCCAGTGACGAATCTTCAGGTAGTCAAACTGCGACAGATGAGGAAGGCAGCTCGAGCTCAACCGACGACCAGGTCGAGGAGGCTGCCGACCAGGTCACAGACATGAAGATTACGACTCCATCACGGCCATCTGTTCGCGATCGCGCAAAGGGTTTCAATCTGCGTTCTGTCACAGCGCCTCCGCAGATGTCCCTACAATCTACACCGCCCTCGCGACTTCGCACATCTTTCCTGGCCGATGACAACGCAGCTGTTTCAGAGAGATCAGATTCTCAATCTCGCGACCTGCATACAGAGGCAGGAGCTTCGCGAGAGCAACATCGAACCTTACAAGCGATTTTCACAGATATGCCGCCGTCGCCGCCGGACTCCAGTGCTGGTTTTGATTTCACTTCGCCAAATCCAAGTTCACGGAGGATGGACCTTGAACAACCAAGCAGCGAGCAAAGCCGAGAAGAACTTGAGGTGCAGCCATCGCACGTCAGCCATGCGCCAGAAATGGTGTCTGACATCTCCGCATCAACCGCATCTTCGTCACAAGAAAACGACATGGGTGCGGCGGCAATCACCCGCTCGGCTGCAGACCCCGACCAATTGGAAGAGAAGCCTGGCGATCCTGGCGACCACAATAAAGAGAATGATGAGGCGGAAAGCACTTCCACACTATCCGAACCGCCCCATGTGCATGAAGTGCATGAAGATGCATCTGCAGCTTTACCTAAAAGTGAAGCATTTGTCAAGCCTGATCCTGTCACCGTCACAGATGATGCACATGCGGCCGAAGACGGTGCTCTTATGCACGATCTGCCACTATCGCAGGAACCGTTCGATGTCAAAACCAACAGCCGAATCGCCTCATTACCAACTTTACAAGTCGATGGCGCAGATCTAGATCAACTAGACAAGGAGCCATCGCTGCAAGAGGCTGAAGACTCGGACGCTGTTAAACAGGACTCTGCTGCAGTGACTACAGAGCATCCAGCGGCGGCAAATCCTGAAGAGGAAATTGCTTTTCTGCAACGCGAGTCAGTAATCACCAACGCAGAGCCTGATCCTTATGCACAAATCCAAGCTAGGATACAGGCTCGCCGCACTATTGGCAGTGGAGTGACGACTGGTTTCGAACCGCTTAGAAGGCAGACGACACGACAGTCTTCATCGTCTACTGCCTCCTCAAGTTCGCTTCGATCAAGTCGCTCGCGAAGAGGTCGACCTGCAGATCTCAAGCAGGACCAGGCCTTAGCTGCAGGTCTGGTTCGAAAAGCCTACGATGTGTTTCTAGGCCCTCCAGCTCATTTGATCGCTATCATGCTTAAGATCGCCGCGAGATTTGCTAGAGGCACATTTCGGAATACCTTGCTCTATGAGAGCCCTCCCGGCATGAAGAAGCACATTCCTGGCTCGTTTGACCTTGACGGTAGTGACGTCGAGTTTCTGGATGAATCTGAGGATGATGGTTCTGCTGGCGAGGATGATTTTGGCGTGCCGCTAAGGAGTCCCATCAGGATGATGAGTTCCGAGGCTGTGCCTAGGCAGTTGGCTAGTCCTAGTATCAAGGAGAGAAGAGGTTGGCAGTTGGAGACGTAGGAGTCGAGGCTTGGAATGGTTGGATCACAGGCGAGACTTGGAGAAGATCACGATCATGGCATGATGTCGATGGAATATTGTTTTTGAGCGCGGCGTTGGGGACTTGCTTATGGGCGTATGTTTGATGGATCGATGAATTGATGCTAAGCTTATTTTTCGACCACAGAAGAGGATAGCCAATGATCGAGTGGAGTGACCTATGACTGATACATCGTCTGTCTTGAGCAACTTGCTCATGTCTCCCATTCGTACACTCGGATCGGGTCCAAGTGAGGTCGACCATCATCTCGAGCTTTGACACAACCCAATTTCCAAGTCAAAAGAAGAGCAGCCGCCCTCAGCTAAACGCGTTCCCTCCATAGCGAAGACTACGATAATAAAGAGGCAATGCCACTTTTGCTTGAGTAATGACTTAATGCCTCTCAACGAACATGTTGAAGCAAAAAGCAAAACAATCGCCATCAACTCGACAGCAAGGCACGGCCTCAAGCATCACGTCGATCGACAGTCTTAAATCGTCCGATACTGCCATGATGGGTACCTCTGACTTGATCAAAGCATCTCCATAGGGATGACTTACTTGAGCTAAGTTGCCGTCGAATGGATGATGATTGTTGAGAAGGCAGCACGTTTTGTCCGTTGATGTAGCCTCACTTTGGCACAACCCGCCCAAAAGATGATGCACTGATGTTTGCAATCGTTCCGTTCATGGAGAACGTGCTGGAGTGAAGCAGATGATGGAGTCCCAGCTGAAACCCATTGAACAACCATCGGAAATGTTGAAATCTCAGATCGCTCAAGACTGAGGTACATCATCAGAGCAAAAAGCAAAACAATCGCCGCCAGCTCAACAGCCAAGCTTTCATGCATAACACTAGTAACGACAACACGATGTTATCGATTGACCAGCATTGATCAGAAAGCTTCATCTCCACCAAAGCATCTCATTCGAGATGACTTCCTTGAACCAAGTCGCCGTTGAGCTGACGATGATTGTCGAGATTGCCATACTTTAACAACGAATCTAAATATTGCTCCATTGGCCCATTAGAGAAGGATAAGGATCGTTCCTGTTCGACAGCAAAAGTCAACAATCGCCCTTAGCTCAACAGATTTGACGTCGAATGCTACCAGATCATTAATACGAGTTGATTAATGGAGATGGTAGCCACCCAATGTCTTGTAAGCGAAGCATTAGATATTTCCGGCGACTTACACGCCTTAACCATTGAGCTAAGAATGATTGTTAAGCTACCTCCGTTTAGGCCTTTATGCTTTAAGAATTGAGTTGCGTAGTAAATTAATTAGAAATGAGTTAAATACAAGTTAGGGCTAGCTTCCGTCTTCCTAAACAACTAATTATATATACTCTACCTAATTCTTTGCCTAAAGGCCTAAAGCTAAACTGTCTAATTTTAGCGTAGATTCTACTATTAAAACACTAACTCGTAATACTAA
>KZ107131.1:0-27751 GCA_000504365.2 Pseudocercospora pini-densiflorae CBS 125139
ATATATAGAATAGTTAAGCTAAGTATTCGGCCTCTAAGTAGTCCGTTATAAGGAATTAGACCTACTTCGTTAAGTAGTTAGTAATCGTAAGAATATTATCGTATTCGATACTATCTAATTTTCTTATACTTCCTAGTAGCTTAATAATAAAGTCTACTATAATATACTACTATCTTCTATCTAGTATAGGTAGCGTAGAAAGTATACCTTACTACTAGAGTCTAGAAGGATTCGCTTTTCTATAACTTATATAGTTACGGATATACTAAGCGATAGTAGATCCTATAAAGGCCTACTAAAAGCCTTATCGTTATATTAGCTCAAATATTCGAGCTACGCCTTAATATCTAGCTATAGGGTTATTATAATAATAATAGATAATTATTATTCTTAGTATCTTATACTCTAGGATAAAGAGCTTCTAATTAATAAATAGTCGGCTACTAGTTACTTAGTAGTTAGAGGCTATAATCTTCTATTATAAGAGAAACTTAGACTTCTAATATTAGGCTAAGTCTTTCTCTAATTTCTATATTCGACTCTTAAAGTAAGAGTCGCTATAGGCCTTAGTAATAGCTTCCTCTATAGTATCTTCTACTTTAGGAGTATCTTTAGGAGTTTTATCTCTCTCTTTAGATATATTATTATCCTTAATAACTAGTATAAGTACTCCGCCGTCTTACTTATTACTAGGTATAGGTATATAAGTCTTATCGTCTAGAGGGAGTTCTACCTTATTACTTATCGTAAAGTAAGCTACGATATCGTTGTTAGCTTTCTATCGATACTCTTCTACTACTAAACCGAATTAGTTAATAATATCTAGATTATTAGGTTTTAGAAGCGTTTACTACTAGTATTAGGTATAAGGATTATCGACGCTCTAAGATAGATCCTACGATTATTATATAAGGCTATCTAGCTTAGTATCTTAATAACTAGGGCGATATATAATCTTAAAATTAAACTATAAGAGGTACTTAGCCTACCTCGCTTACCTCCTATTTAGTTATTTCGTTATTATAAAGTACTCTAGATTATAATAATCTAATAATACTTTTACTAGATTAGCTTTATTATTAGTAATAACTTTATATTTCTACTCTTTAAAGATTTTAATAATTACGAGTAACTCCTTATTATAGATATCGTAGTTATATTTAGTAGGTATTATCTTCTTAGAGAAGTATACTACTAGTCGAAGAATACTATCCTTACTCTTTTAGGATAGTACTCCTACTAAGATATAATTAGACGAGTTAGTCTCTATCTAGATCTCTAGTAATAGATCGAAATATACTAAGATAGATATAGTAGTAAATCTTTTCTTTAGTTCTTTAAAGGTAGCTTAATACTTCTTAGTCTAATAGAAAGGTACGTCCTTCTTTATTAGTATAGTTATAGGTAATACTATATAGGAGAACTTCTTAATAAATCTTCTATAGAATCTAGTAAATCCTAAGAAGGCTAGAATATCCTTAATATTTTTAGGAGCTTACTAATACTAGATAGCCTCTACTTTCGTAGAGTCTATTTTAATACCTTTAGTTATAATAATTAAGCCTAGATACTTAACTCTCTTTATATAGAATTCGTATTTATCGATATCGATAGGGATCCTAGTAGCGTCTAGTTTCTATAGTACTTAGTAGATATATCGAATATACTCTTTAAGTAATCTACTACTATAGATTAGGATATTATCGAGATATACTATAACGAACTTATTAAGGAAGTTTTATAGAATCTTGTTTATTTTTCTTTACTAGCTACTAGATTAGTTATAAAGTCTAAATAGAAGAATATAGTATTTATATAGACTATACTATATAATAAACGCTATAAGCTATTTATTACTCTTTCGTATCTATAGATTATTAAAAGCTACTACGATATCTAACTTAGTAAACTACTTTATATAGAGTAAGTAGTCTAAGGTTTCTTAGATTAGTAGGATAGGATATTAGTCTTTAATAGTTAATACGTTTAGACTATAATAGTTAACGTATATATATAAGCCGCCTCTAGACTTCTTAACTATTAGTACTAGGGATACTATAGAAGAATTAGATTTCTTAATAGTACCTTTAGCTATCTCTATATTAAGGTACTCTTTTATAACTACTAACTAATCTCCTAATATAGTATATTATTTCTTATATAGAGTACCTATATTAGCGCCTTCTTTAAGATTAATAGTATAGTTAGAAGGACTATACTCTAGTATCTTAAAATCGTTCTTATATTAGAAAGCTTATATAAGGTCGTAATATACTTCTAGTAGTTTTTTTAATAGATCTTCCTTTATTTTCTTAAAGAAGATCTCTATATCTTCTAGGCTTATAGTAAATTAAGAGACGTACTTAGCTTCCTTACCTCCTAGGTCGAAGTCTTCTAGCTATAGAGTATATAGCTCGTAACTATCCTATCTCTTATATATTTAAAGGAAAGCGTCTACGCTAACTATCGTAATATCTTCTAAAGATTCTATCGAAGAGGTATACGTCTAAGTCTTTCTACGACTATCTACTACGACTATATATAGTCTCCCTCTAATATTATAGTTTAGGTAATATAACTCTAAGTTAAAGTTAATAGTATAGTTCTTAAAGCTAATATATAGATTATATTCCTATAGCTAGGATATACCTAATACGATATCGTACTAATCTAGATCTATAATATAGTATAGATCTTAGCTAATATAATTCCTAATCTAATATATTAAGAGAGCTATATAGGTAATTAGCTTCTAACTACTATCTATAAGTCTTAGCTACTTCGGCTTAGCTAATTCGAACTTCTTAAGTTTGTTTATACTAATAAAGTTATAATAAACGAATAGTATAGTTACTCTAGTATCGAGAAGGTTCTTTAATTTAATTAAGCTATCTTAAGTAGCTACTCTACTAGTATATACTAGGTATTCTCTATATTTAGGCTCTACTAGTATATTCTAAATACCTCTAGCTATTATACTATAGAAGAGTACTTTATTACTATCCTATATCTATCTAAGCTTTAATTCTTCCTTATCTAGTTTATAGCGTATCTTAGTCGCGCGACTTTACGCTAAGGCTATACTTTTCTCTATTCGCTATTTTTAGTAATAAGAAGTAGCGTATTCTTAGAAGAGTCGAGTATACTAATAGCCTTTAGCTTAGCGTCTACTCCTACTATTATACGAAACTAAGTAATTAGAGTATCTTAGATAACCTTACTACTAGTAATCTACTTACTATAAGAGTAATAGAAGGTATAAGTAGTATCTTATAAGTAGTAATCTAGCTAGTAGTACCTAAAGTACTTATCTTAATACTAGAGGGATATATACTCTTTATCTATAGCTTATAGGAAGTTCTAGACCTTTAGGATAATATAGATAATATTACTAGTATATACTAGAGTACTACTCGATTAGAATATAGCGCTAGCTTCTTAACCTCTATTTCCTATACTATAGTTATCTTCGCGACTAGAGCTAGCGGTAGCGGTAGTATTACTATTACTACTAGATCTACTATACCCTAAGGAGACCTCCTTCTATATAGTCTAGGTAGATTTAAAATTCTTACCTTAGGCGATAAAGTTATATATATCTATATATTAATAGGGTAGTATAGTATTCTAGTACTTTAAGTTAAGTTTTATTTATATCTTACGACTTATCTAAGTCTCCTTAGCTTTTATATAGAGGTTCTTATATTTTAGTTAAAACTTAGAGAAAGTTATATCCTTCTACTAGAAATAAATTAATTCTATAGTAGCTTTAATTTCGATATTATTCTCTCTAAATCTAGAGTCTAACTCTTTCTATATATCTACCTTAGACGTCTAATCGTCCTTATTAAGTTAGATAATATTCTAGATAGGAAGGTTAGTATAAGATTATATATAGTTAATAATATTAGATAAGGGGTCTTCGTCGTTATAATTATTCTTAAGCTTAGCTTATATCTTACTCTTCTAAATTAGATACTACTATAGGTCGTTATCTTTACTAGTAAAGATATTAGAGTTTAACTACTTAATCTTCTACTTTATAGAATAGGAAGTAGTAGTTAATAGAGTACTAGCTCGAGTTACTTATATAGTCGTTAATTATTATATACTTACTATAGGTAAGAGTAGAAGTATAGCGGTAGTATTTATAGTACTTATAGGGAGAGCTATTATTACTTATAGTAACCTATATATTTAGCGACTAGGTTCTAGTTTAGTCGTCTCCTCCTTAGGCTAAGGATTAAGTTCTTTCTAAAGATTATCGATCTTATACTACTTCTATTCTAGTTAGAAGTATAGCTTCTTATTCTTATTCTCCTAAGCTATAATATCGTTATCTATATTATTTAGATTCTACTTTACTACGAGAATCTCTTATTCTAACTTAGTATTATATTAAGTAATAGAGCTAATTAGATCTTACGTCTTATTCTTAAACTTAAGGAGTTTATTCTTATAGTATTCCTTCTAAGTATACGCCTTCTATATAAGAGAAGTATATTAAGATAATTCCTATTTTATAGCCTTAAGTTCTTCTTCGTTCTTACTCTTAATCTAGAGTAGGGCTTCTCGATTATACTTAGCCTTCTAATACTTAATAGTAAGTATCTTAATTATTTTATACTAGACGTTAGAGCTCTTCTTTATAGCTATAAGTAATTAGATAGGACTACTAGGCTTAAAGTTAGCTTATTTAAAAGTATTACTATCTCTAAATATATTATTTAAAGTAGCTCTAAAGAGGTAATTAGATATATAGTATATAAGGTCTACTCTATCTTCTTATATATCGTCTAGTTATAACTAATCTTCCTAATACTCGTCTTCTTTCTTAAGATCTATCTCTTTAGACTCTTCTACTAGTACTTTACCCTTAGGGATATATACTTAGATTTCTAGAGCTTCTAGTAAGAATCGCGTCTACTTAGAAGGTTTAGTAAAGAGTAGTTCGCCTAGTTAGCGGCGCTCGTAGTAAAAGGGGAATAATAAGAGTAGTACTTCCTATAAGTAGCTCTATATTAAAGATTCTAGGAGAGACGAATATAGATCGGATTATCTAAAGGATATTATAGAGGTAGTACTAAATAGGCTACCTATTCCGAAAACTATTAAATTCTAAATAGTATAAGGTATATAGTCGACGCGATTAGTATAATTCGTAGTAAGGCGATCTTTAGCTATCTATATAGTATCTTCGAGGCTAGCGCTATTAGTATATAACTCTTCGATCTTCTTTTTAGTCGCTTTATATAGATCTACTAAGATATTATTAGTACTATTAAGTCTATTATAGATAGAGCTTAATCGCCTAAACTTACTATTCTTAAAAGTATAAGGTTCTTCGTCTTCTAAGTTAGTTAGTATATCTTTATATTTAGGAGGATTAATACTAGGCTCGAATTACTCGAGATCCTTATTATTCTTATAGTAGTTAAAGATACGCTCTATCTATACCTATAGGCGTATATTATTACTCTACTACTTTACTTTAATATATTATACTTTACGCTTACGTAAGCTATCCTCGTAATTAGTATCTATAGCGGAATATACTAAATTAGTTCTTTAGATAGTATCGTCGTTAGCTATCGCGGTTAGTAATTAAATAGTAATAGGCGCCTATTAGAGACGCGAGTTAGGTTCTAGCGATACTCGAGTAATAAACTTAGGTAGTAATATTTCTTATTATAATTCTATAAATACCTTCGTAGCGCGAGTATAGATAGTATATTATAATATTATAAGGTACTAGTAATATAGGTACTTATTTTAGAGATAAGATAATATATAAAGTATCTAAGAAGAGTATAAGAGATTACGCGACTAAATATAGATCCTTAGCGCTAAGCCTTAGTATAGGCTAAGCCGCTTTTATATATAGGGTAGAAGTAAAGAGTTACCTTATAATATATACTTTAAGAAGGCGTAGAATACTAAGTAGTTGTCTATATAAATAACTATATAAGTATTAGACTATTTCTAAGACTACTTATCGAAGGTAATAGTAACTACTTTAATCTTAGTAACTTAAATATTACTTCTATTAGTATAGCTAATTACGAATATATTTAATAGTAAGACCTTCTATAAGTTATTAAGCTAGTTACTATTATTACCGTAGTACTAGAAGCTATCTATTCTATAGCTAGAGGTATTAGTAAATAGGTATATTTATAGTAAGGCTTTAGTATTAATAATATAAGAGCTCTTACTAGCTTCGAGAGCAGAAGTCTATTATAATAAGTTACTCTTAATAGTAAGTAGTAAGCGCCTCTTAATACTATAGTATTACTTAAAGGCGGATAAGAACGGCTATAACTTAGCGTTAAATAAGCGACTAAGAGGAATTATATAAGTATACTAAGCTAAGTAACCTATTAATATACGAGTCTCGTCGAGTATAAGAGAGTTAGAAGCGAGAGTATTTATAATAACTAAGATAACGTAGCGCTTTTTATTATCTAATAAAGAGGCTCTTATTAAGAGTAAGTTAATAATAATATCTAGAACCTCTATAGAAGTACTTTAGATATCCTACTTATTATTACGCGGTATACTAAGAAGGTTAGTAAGCTTAATCTAGGCTTCTTAGATAGCTTAAATATATACTTCCTATAGCGAGCTAGGCTTAATAATAAATATAAAGTCGTCTAAGTAGTAAAGAATATATATAGTATTATTATTAAAGCTAGTAGCGATTAGGTAAGTCTCTAGTAGCTAATAAAGAGCTTCTATAAATAGGTTAAATATCTAGGGTACTATACGTAGACTAAATAGTAGTCGTAATTCTTTATAATAGTACTCTTACTATTTAATAGCTAATAGATATTATTATACTATAGATATAGGTACGTTATAGAAGGCTACTTTAACGTCTCGTTTAATAATAATTATACCCTTACTATACTATTAAACCTTATAAACAATATCGTTAAATAAGATATAGGTAATCGAGCTATACTACTTAGGTATATAGTCGTTAACTAATCGACTATAAGGCTACGATAGGTTATAAATACGTTAGAAGCTACTATTATACTTAGGTACTAAACCTTAAAGTAATATAATAAGGTTATACCTATCTATTACTAGTACTTTAGCTATCCGGTAGTTGTCTAATTCGCTAGATAATTAAGTACTTATCTCGGTAATATTAAGGTCTATAGAGTCGTAGTTAACTACGTAGTTTTTAGAGTATTTATAATACCTATATATACTAGGACCTTTATAGCTAATATTAGCTCTAAATTAGAGTATATAGTAGAGCGTTTATAGAAGGGTTTAGTCTAGATAATATCGTAGTAATTAAAGCTAAGCTTATAGTTTAAAAGGACTTAAATAGTAAATAGAAGCTAAAGCTACGTAGACGTTATAATTAAGTATAGTATTAGTACTTAAAGACTTAGTATTATTAAATAGTAAGTCCTTATAGTTAAAGCTAACTACTAAGTTATCGAGTTAACTCTTTTTCTTACTTAAATAATACCTAGATTAGTAATTAAATTAGTTATAAAGTATATACTTATAATTAGCGTAATAACTACTATTAGATAGTAGACCGCTATAAGTATACCTACTAGCGTTCTACGATAGATATAGCTTACTCTTATAGGCTTCTTTAAGGTCTTCCTTTATTAGTAATAGTCTAAGCTAACTAATCTTCTTCTTAAGTAAAGCTAAAATCGTTTATACGAGTAATAATAAAGATAGATTATAAGGGCGTTTAGAAGGTATCTTAGATATAGGTAATAGTAGATAGCGTAGTAGAGGTATTATTAGTTACTATAGTTAATAGAAGCTACGAGTATTATAAGGTAGGTAGTTAGTCTTAATAAGAATATCTAATATAGACTAAGCGTCTAGTAATAAATAACTAGTAGTTCTAGTATCCTTTATTAACTCGATAGCGATATCTCTAATATAGGTCTATATATAGTAATCTAAATAGAAGTAGATTTAATTACGCTAGGCGTAAAGCGTCTATTTAAGCGTTATAGCGCCGCTAGCGATTACCTTATTAGAATAAATAGTTATAAGGATAACCTTAAATTAGTTAAAGGCGTATATAAATATAGTAATATTAATAAGCGTAGTAATAGGTACCTCGACCTTAATAATATTATATTAATTAGTAGTATTGTTCTAGATCTTCTTATAAGACTTCTAAGAGTTAAGTTTAGTAACGCGCTAACCCTTTAGTAGTAGCTTAATAAGGTTAGTTAGTTAGAAATAAAAGTAATAGATATCTATAATATAGTATAGTTTAATAGTCTTATCTATACTATTCTTAATCTATACCTTAACTTAATTATTTAACTTACGAGGTAGCTTATTTATAGAGGTAATAATATCTAGTTAAGGTATAGTAGGTACTATAGGTAGTTACTAAGGTATAACTATCTTTAATATCTTATAGTAGATCTTCTAATTCTTCTACTCGAGCTATAGAGTATTAGATATAGGAGGTAGTAGAAAGCTAGATAGTAAAGGCGCTAGACTATTAATAATACGATATAGATCTATATCTTATTCTTAGTCTTTAGGCTCTTCTTCTTATCTACTAAAGATATTTTATAAAGAGAGAAGATCTAGATTATTAGTATCGTTATAAATTAAAGGTCTATCTCTACCTCTTATTACTACTTTTAGAGATATAATTACGTAGGCTTAGTAACTATAAAATACGTATATATAGTACTATCTCGTCCTTATACGATAGAAATAGTAGATATAGTCGACTATAATAATAGTAGGAGAAGAAGATAGTAGTTGTATTACTAGTAATATAGGCTACTAGCAGCAAGAGGTTAGTAAAGGAGTGAAGGTTCTTCTCGGAAGAGGGGAACCGTTACATCCGCCTGTGTGCACGGACGTTGCTAAAACTCTTTGTCACTACCCATTAAAATGTACTCGCGCCGACGAACCCGTGTCTACGAGCAAGGTCTGTACTACTACTGCTACCTATCCCGTCCACACAGCTCTCAATGGTGCCACTCCTGGAAGGCTCAGGGCACATTCCAATTCGGTACAACGTCTAGGAGCTCCTGGCACAGCCGGTCTCAGATGTCGCGCCTGCCACGTGTTGCCGATAGCCTCGTGAATGTCGCGTTGTCACTGTGCAACTTAAAAGTGTCCCCATCGCCAGGTCATGTGTTGCACAACAGTACGGCAAAATAGCACTGATTCTTCCTCCCGCGACCTGTCATGAATTTCTCCCCATCTTTGGCGATAGCAATGTTACGGTTGCACGCTGTGAATAGCCGCATTTGCCATACGTAGTGAGGATGGGCAGTGGGGGATGATCGTCGTCGTTGTTTCATGTCGATAGGGCTGCTGATCAAAAAATCTCGGGCTGGGACTGCCGGGGAGAAGGCAACCTCGCAAGCGAGTGATGACTCTCGTCACAACCTGCAAGGGCTTCATACATGCAAGGCTTGCATACATTTGTACTTCGAGTGTATACAAATAAAAGTTCATTGACAAATTGGACATTTGCAGTAATCAAGACCCATTTGCCTGCATTGAGCACAACAGCTTGCTTCCGACCGCGGTTGCGTTGCACTCCCTGGTCAGATGGAGTGATCGGCTCGTCGACCCGAAAGAATCCACCTGTTGTGCGGCGGAGCGAATTGCGGTGCAACATCGTCAAAAGGTCCATTCTTCCGAGATCAGTCTCTTCACAAGCCATTTCTCCACAGCACTCAAGTCGAACGGAGTGTCAACCGAGAGCAAGGCTCTTGCCGCGTGTCAGACGGGCCGAATGGTTCTCACGACCCTGGCGAGAGAGAAGAAGTTATGAACAACAAGATACCGCTTGAAACGAAAGGATGTCAGCGTTGTGCGCTGCCAGCTCGACTGTGGATGATGGTCAAAAAGAATGTCAACATCTCATGGATAGTATGGGTAGGGTGTAGTCCTGCTTCTCAATGCTTCATGCATGATTCTGTGCATGTCTGGAGCCATCGGAGGCCGGCGACGTCCTCTTGGCACGGACGCTTTCTATCAGCAAAGCTTGCAAAAGATCAAGGCATCAGGACCAAGCGTCGTGGTTGTTGATTGCTAGCTGGCATAGGTAGGCGTGAATATTGAGCTTCTCTTCTTCTCGTGTGACTTTGCGTATTTCAAGCAATCGGATCGCATTCTCCCAGGACCATCATCATTGCACGACGTTGCTCTATTTCTCTGCTCAAGTGAACTGAGAAGGAGAAGCAGGATGGACAATCAACCGACGGCCGACTTCCTGCGGGCTCTACCAAAATGCGAGCATCACATGCACCTGGAAGGCGCTTTGACACCAGAAGTACTCTTCAAGTTGGCCGCAAAGAACAACATCTCCTTGCCTGCAGATGATGGGGCCTTCAAGTCATCAGATGCCCTGTTGGCCCGATATGACACTTTCACCTCTCTGGACGACTTTCTTCACTACTATTATATTGGCATGAGTGTGCTCATCGATGCTTCAGATTTCGAAGCTCTCGCCTGGTAAGCAACCCGCCGCTAGGTCAGAGCACTCCACGAGCCATAGCATCAATGGCCCGCACGAATGATGTGGACACGTCACGAGAGTCTTTCGACGGCCAGAGCTCATACTTCCCAGGGACTATTTCACTCACGCCGCGGCAGATGGCATTGCGCACGCCGAAGTTTTCTTTGATCCACAAGCTCATATATCACGCGGAGTTCCTTACGAAACTGTCTTGAGCGGCTTTAGTGCAGCACGCAAGCGAGCTGCAGCGGAACTCGGCATCTCCAGTGAGCTCATCTGCTGTTTCCTGCGACACCTTCCTGTTGCAGACTGCAAGTCAACGTTTGCTCTTGACAAAGTGCAAGAAAGCTTTCGATCTGGAAGCGTCATCGGCATCGGTCTCGATTCGAGCGAGAAGGGCTTCCCTCCGGAATGGTTTGAAGACCTTTACACGGATGCGAAGAGTCTAGGGCTCCGGAGAACTGCACACGCCGGAGAGGAAGGTCCGTCAGAATACATTCAAAGCGCCCTCGACGTCCTTGGAGTGGAACGAATTGATCACGGCATTCGACTCGCCGAGGATCAGCAGCTTTTGGAACGCGTTGCAAGGGATGGCACACTGCTCAGCGTGTGTCCAATGTCCAATGTTCTGCTTCGTTGTGTCCGCCAGGTTGCAGACCTTCCCATCCGAAAGTTCTTAGACTCCGGCGTCAAGTTCTCTATCAATAGCGATGACCCGGCATATGTGAGTTGCTTCGGTCCCAGGAGGATGGTTCGTGATTCGAGACGTTCGTAAGGCTGACACTGTTTCATATCAGTTTGGCAACAATTACCTCCTGGACAACTACATCGCTGTGCAGACCGCGTTTCAGCTGAGTGTTGCAGATTGGAACACGATATGTGAGAATAGTATACGTGGCAGCTGGTGCAGCGACACCAGAAAAGCAGAAATGCTGGCGAAGCTCAAGGAAGTCGTTGACACCTGGCTGAATCACATTCAAGCATCTTGACCACTTCAATAGCGACAGGTGATGGGTATTGATAGCAACACGGACACACACGGGCACTGCCATAAGAGTTTCTCCGGCCATACACCGCCTGTCGGTAGCTAGGAACGTGCTCCGACCGCTTGGTTCGACAGCTCGAATACGAGGAGGATGCTGCCATTAAGACCTGATCAGGGTTAGCTTCCTGGTTCTACCGACAAGAGGTCAACCCCAGGCACCACAATGGTCTGCCCTCTGATTGCGCACTTATCAAGCGATGGTATGAAGCTTGAGCAGTACTTAGGCATCGTGGTAGGGTGATGTTATCGGTTCATGGCTGGCTGGCTGCAGCTCAAATATGCACTTCGACGAGCTGGACATGTGACGCGCGTTCGAAGGTCGAAGTTTATAGTTATATTTGGGATCCACTATTGGAACTTTCTGTCAGTCGTCAAGTGCTGCCATCTCTTTCGCTGTGTATTATACAGTCTTCCACGAGGAATCTAGCGCAATCGCTTCAAAAATGCATGCTAATCTTCTGAGAGCTTCAAACGCTGTCAGGACACACAAACTAGTCCCAGGTATCTCAAAATTTTCACGCCCGTACTCCATGCAACAGCACATATCCAGGTGCTTTCGCCAAACTCGGTGGTGTCGTCTTGACATTGTCTCCGCCCAAATATTAAGGAGAGTCATATCGAGTCATTCGCTTGCGCTTCATCAAGGCCGTAAATATTACATCTTGTAAGAAGCAAGTATCGACAAAGGAACTCGTAGTAGAAGGTCAGGTTGTAGTCTGAGACGGTCGAATCGCCTCGCGCGGGTGCCGTCGGGATTCCATGGAGCTCGACTCTTCAGCTCAATATTGTTGTCTGAAGTGTGAGGGACCTGCCTCTGGCTCGGTGGTGTGTGGAGTCCTGGAGCACGCGCTTAGCCTTGGTCCTGAAGTTCATGTCCATATGGGCGCCGGAGATGCTACGAACCCTCCCCGAAACCCGCCCAGGCTATAGCCGTAGAGCTGTTCGTCTTGTGTCACATATTGCTGTGGTGGAAACCCTGGACTCGGGGCAACACCCCAACTTTGCGTACCGTACGTGAATCCCGGTTGGGAGGCAGGAACTTCAAGATACGATGCATGCGAGGTCTGCGTCGGAGTCTGCGCTGCGTGCAGAGGAGACGGAGCGAAGGCTGGACTGAGGTTGCCTATGCTCGTGTAGCTGAGCGTGTCAGGATTGACGCCTAGCATTGGGGATGCTTGCTGCATAGCCATCTGCTGCGATTGTAACAGTCTGTTCCTGAAACCCAAAGCCATTTGTTGTGGAAATTGCATCAAAGCAGCGATTTCCACAGAATTCTGATCCATCGTGTGCTGTGATTGCATCGCGTCAGTCACACTAATAATCTGCTCCAGCGGCGAAAGCGCGATTCTGGCGCAGAATGCAGACCCAAGGTCAGGGTATAGTGGCTCCAATGCAAGTGCGGTAGCGTAGAAGTGTGACAGCACCAGCATTGATGGTCCTTGGCCAGCCGGTCTCTCCAAGAGCAGAGTTGGCACCCAGAACAGCCACTTGCGAAGAAGATATAGGTGGCTGTATTGCTCATCAGGCGTCTGCGCCGGATTAGACATGTGTAAGCGTTGCAGATACTGAAGCAATTGGCCAATCCAGTAAGACTCGGTCTCATGCCCTCCTAGGAACCTCTGCAGTCGCTGAGATGCCTGAATAGTGTTCGAGAGAATAGTGTTGCGATCGGCTGAATCTAATGACGGTCTTCTCGAGGGATATGCGCCCACGAACAGATCCTCTTCGTTGATGTACTCTGCGAAGATGGATTCATGCTTCCAGCTCTGCATGGCGGACAATACAGACTGTATGCCTGCGCGTAGAGACGACCAGCTCCGCCTAAAAAAGTGATTAGCGACATGAATTTGTCGATTTAAATGCAGCACTCACCAATCTGTGGCCTGCCACAGAAGAAGCAACGAAGCAGCCAGAACCGCATCCGCGTTTGCATGCGAAAAGCCCCCAATCGCTTCGTGAAGCCCTCGAAGGGCAATCGTGCCGTGTTGGATGTGCAGATTCCTGGTCTCGGAAGATGATCGACTCCAGGCGAGGTGATTTGCGGAAAAGGAGAGAAGAGCGTGCATGACATAAGGATAGGACGCTGCAATACTGAGGAACTTGGGTATTTTGGCCGTCCATATCGTCAAGTTTGATGTGCCTTTGAGCATGAGATCGTTCGAGATTGCAGAAAGATGGTGGATGAGCCGAAGCTCGTTCTTCGAGTATTCATGCGTCTGCGGAGGTGGGAATACCTGTAGGCCTGGATAAGGGAAACTACCGGTCTGTTGCCAGAGGTCGATGCGACTTTCAGTCCCCGGCGAAAAGGATATGTTCGGTTGCTCTGGACTTGACTGGCCTTCACTGTCTGAACCCACATTCTCCATGTAGTCGCATCGGACCTGATGCTTGGTACAATTGCGGCTGCTTCGGGTCAGTATCATGCTCATCGATACTCAGCATTTCGATGCGCTCACCATTGTGGGAACGTTTCGTCGCATCGGATATGCCTTCGTTTGCAGGTCTTGCATCCCTTTCGACTCTTGGTATGGCTCCTCCTGGACGGACCAGTACCTTGACCTGCCATGGCGGGATGATCCGTATGATTATAGACAGTGACGCCGGTCCTAGCAAGCGAGGTATGTTCTAAACACGGTTGATGCTGTTGGACCTGTTGATAGCAATGTTGGTAGTTTGGTGCCTGAATACTAGACAGGTACTACTCCTTCAGAGTGGGGAAGGATTCGATCCGCGGCCGGCTGTGCAGGTAAGGCTTTTTGCTGCGGCGGGCTCCAGTGGTGTAGTAGCGAACGTAGGCGGTATATCTAAATTGTTGTGGCAGCCGCGAGAATCGGCGGTGCTAAGCACAGTTGAAAGTTCGAAAGCGACTGTGGGCTGTTAGAAGCGAGTGTGTATATCTGTCCAAGAGTGTCCTGGGACCGATGGGCGTCCGGCAATACGCTGTGAGTTTGACGCTTCGACGTGAGATGTACTTTGGATTTAACCAACCCCAAGACAGATCGAAGCGTAGTTGTACAGTGCTGTTTTTTGAAGTGGCGGGGTCCGTGTACGACTAGGGGCCAGATTTCCTGCTTCTTTCTACTCTCGTACCTAGAGTCGAAGTAGATTCTATCGCTTTAAACATAGCCGAGTAGCTTGTCGATAATCGCATTTCTTTCAAAAGGGAACTAGGCGAAAAGTTGGGAAGGTATAACCCCCCGGTCGTGCACGGACCCCGCCACTTCAAAAAACAGCACTGTACCTGAGCGGAGCTGCAGTCCTCACGTCTCGAAATAGATAGCTGCTGAGCTAACTGCAATAGCCAGTAGTCCCAGTGCAGGCACCCCGGAAGGCGAGCGAGGAAGGGTCCGTCCTCGTACACGAGAGAATGACATCGGCATGCATGGGCTCCATTTGCGATTTAGAAGCTCGACGGCCATGGCCCATCAGCCGCGCTCGAAGCTTGGGCGAGTCACTCGCTAGGCTGACGGAAAGCCAGACGCTCGGGGCACTGCATGTCTGCTTAGAGTTTTTGCCCATGCGACATCTTCACACTACCACAGCCCAAACGGCCACTGGCCCAAAAGGCTTGACTTTGGTGCCCGTTAGCTAGATGACTATGCATTATGTATCATACCCTGGATCAAGCAGAACGGCGAGTCGCTTGATGCCAGTCTGCAGACAGCGCAGACAGCCTCTTTAGTTGACTGAGGCGATTATGGCCGGCGTGGCGGACGAGTGATTAGCCTAGCAGGTTATGCACGCTTTAGGGAGTTTACTGCACTGCACTGCTTATGCTTCGGGGGGCGATCTGCAGGAACTGTGTCTTCAGTGTGCACAAAGAGCGTAGGCCTGCCCGTACTGGTGGTCGCCATATTCCCCTTCCGGCATCCGTCGAGTGCTCAGCCTCTCTGTGCACCGCTTCCATGTGCTACCGCTGCTCACGACTGGCCGTCAGCACCGGACGCTGCCAAACGCCTCGTACCTTGTTGAGCCGCCTCAAACCCAAGCTGTGGCTGCTGTCGCGTGGCATTCCCAGTGATGGTTCCATCCATGCAATGCTGGCTCGACGTCGAGTCTGAAGCTAAGGACTGGAGGTTGCGGCCGGAGGTGCGGCAGAGAAACAAGCTAGCCGAGCGAGCTATATTTGGCAGACACATTTTTTTACAATTTGGTAAGAAAAGTGGCCATTCTTCCAAGCAGCCAGAACCCACGAATCGTGCCCGTCCCGGCGATGAACTTGGCGACACCTCCGTACTGTAGTCACTGAACGCTGTCCATCAGCCCACCGTGCCGCCTCGGAGCGGCCTTTGATCACGGGCTCTCTCTGCAGACTAGAACTACCTGCTCTCTAGCAGAAACCACTACCGAGACCTTCAAACAACTGTCACTTGCACCGACCTTCGACACGGATGTAGCGCGGCATCTGACGCGGGAACCATGCTGCGAAGGGCATGAACTTGGGCACTTGCTTCAAGGTTCTTCTTTGAATAGGAACTTAAGCGCAGTGTGGAGAGCATAAGTGCCACCGCTAGAAGCAGCCTGCTTGCTCACCCGGTCATCTCATCATGGGATGAGAGTCCAGTTTTCGTACACTGGGCATACCGCTGCGAGCCGATAATGCCTTGTGAGAGACTGTGTATGTGCTCGGTCTCCGCGGCACTGCCACATCCCCCTAGGATCCTGTATACATGGACTGCCCGGTCATGCGGTTGAGCTGCGGTGCAAAACATCCGCTCACACTCCTCGCCATGTGCTCGCGACCTTTTCCTTTTTTCGCCGCAGCAACTTCATCCTCCTTTCTCGAATTGGACGTCAACAAAGACTCTCCCAGCGCAGTGGAATGTAACGGTGACCGCACCAAAAGATGGCTCCCACCGTAGCGGGATGACGTCTGCAGTGCTGTGTCACCGAAGAGCGTCCAGTGGCCGCCAGCGCACCTTCGTCTGAGACAGTCCGCTTTGCTTGGACCACGACCTGCTAGTGGTTCAGAGCGAAAATATACACCGTGTTTGCCGGCGATCATTTTCTTCTCAGGTGTTCGTGCGTCGCAACCAGTTGCACTGGAGGCAGCCCCTCCGGGCCTTGGGACGAGAAGCCAGCCGGCATTGTGAAAACCTTGCACAGCCACCAAGATCTGGAAGCTTGGCGGGAAGTCCGCTCCTTCTATTTTCAGAAAATCGACTGCAGGTCATAGAGCCAACCAGTACTCTGAAAAGCACATAACGGGATGACGGCCACCCACCGGACTGATACCACCTTCGGCGAGCCAACCGAAAGTTTAAAGTTTTTGTTACTGCCAACGATGCAAGCCCTCGAGCCGGCTGGTCTATTACTGCGACACTGCCAGGTGCTCTCGTGCGTAGATGACGGTGCGCTGAGGAATGCCAGCATTCAACGAGCATCATTGATTAGCCATGCTCTGCCCTGATGAGTCTTTTTGACACTGATTGACTCGGAGTGCATGCTGAGCCCGATGATATTCTCAGAGGTCAACCTTGACTACGATGGTCCGGCCCTCGGGCACGATTTGCGATGCTACGCGATGCCATGGCATCCTAGCAGACAGCTCATGACGACAGTCAAGACTTGACGTGCGATCAGTCAACCTGACTCGTCCCTCTGGCTACATTCAGCTAATTTGGTCGAAACGAAAGCCAGCTTCACGACGATTGACGCTGCCGTCAGATTTCACGCAACTACCACGAATACCTGTCATTGCTGGTGCATATATGTGGTCTTTGAACCGACACTTCCGATTCGCCCTGCGACAGCGATATTCCGGACCTGACCCTCGCAGCACTGCCTTGCAGAGTTCACACTACATCAAGCTCAGCTGCCGTTCGCTGCCCTGCTTGATCACATATGACCGTCTATTCTAAGGTAAAGTAATCTGCCGAACAATTTTCATGTATTTTGATTGAGACCAACCCCACGAGGCCCTACACCAACGGAACTCAAGTACGACACCTGTGAGGAGACATCTATGTTTGGTTCGATTTTGTCCAATCGACTTCCACTCATTGCTGTGAGACTGTCATTGGCGAGGAACGGGGTCTGATCTTCACATGCACTTCGTATCGCTCCTGGTGAAGGGTGGAGTCTGAATAAAGGGGCTCACACAGCCTCGCGGACAGGGCGAGAAGACAATCCTTCACACAGATCGAGGTGACACTCAATTGTGCCCAATACCAGTGTCGGACGTCGTTTTTACCAGCTGCAATATCACAATGTAGCATTTCGACGATGGCTGGACGATACCCTGGATCATACGATATCACCACAATGCCCTGATCAATCATTAGCGTGCTGCTGATTGATTTATTTTAGTTGGAGGCCATTCATGCAAATGTAAGCTTTTTGCGGATCAGCGGCCATCTGCTCAGTTCGCCTAGACCTGCGCAAATCTGTGTGGCTGCTCCGAGATTCCATCGCGCATTCGCAGTGCTCCTCGATGCTGCGAACCGATACGCAAAGCTATCTGGACATCGCCTAGGCGTATGCAACTCCATGTCGACAGTTCACGATTTGCATTGGCGCCCAGCTGGTGCATGCCTGGCAGACTGATCAGAGGTGCGAAAACTTTTAGAGTTGTAGCGTACCAGAATATTGAGTTGGAGCTAGAAGCGGGTGCATAACGAAAGTATGGCGCATTCGCGCGTGGAGTTTGGCGGCTCTCGAACGCCAATGCAGTCTCACCTTCAGAAGCCGATTCACTGATGAAGATGCTCGTAGCTAACGCGATGACTCTGCGAACTGAACGTGCGGTGTCCATGCACTCATCGATCGAAGAGTGAGCAAGTTGGGTTCTGGCCGGTTCGGAACTCCTATGACAAGTATTCGTTCGTAGCACGCCAGCCACTTTTCGAGATTGCCCGCTTCGCTTGGGCTTGCTCGTTCGGCCCGAGGCAACCAGGCCTGATGCATGCACAGGTTTCTGCTCTTTCGATCGACCTCACAATTGACATCACAATTCACATTCCGCAAGATGTCTGGATCGTGGCAATCAATTGCAGCTCGCAAGCAGCAGGAACGAGCTTCTCGTATACCCGAAGCGTGGCGTTTGACGGCATCTCAGATTGACGGTACCGCCAGCAATGTTCTGGACGTGCCCAGGACCTGCGGCCTTCTCCTCGACTCTGAGCTCAAAATAACTGAGAACTACGATGCTACAAGCCTACTAGGGGAGCTTGCCATTGGCCGTTTGAAAAGCGAGGATGTAGTCCGCGCCTTCTCGAAGAGAGCAGCTGTCGCACAGCAACTAACGAATTGCTTGACCGAGATCCTATTTGCAGACGCGCTTGCACGAGCTAGAGACTTGGATAACCATTTGGCAATTCACGGCCGGCACATTGGACCGTTGCATGGCTTACCGATATCACTAAAAGATACATACAAGATACGAGGCTATGATGCTTCTATTGGTATCGCTGGCTTGTGCTTCAAGCCAGCAACGAACAATTCTGCGCTCGTAGATCAGCTACTATCTCTGGGTGCGGTGCTGTTTTGTAAGACCAATGTGCCGCAGGTAATTTCTTTTCCGATTGGTGTCCTGAAAGAGTTTGTGCTGACGCTTTCTCGACCTTGCATTAGACTATGATGGCCCTTGATAGTCACAACAATGTATTTGGTCGAACTCTCAATCCAGCCAACAAGAGGTTAACCGCTGGAGGTAGCTCAGGTGGCGAGGGTGCTCTTCTAGCCATGCGAGGTTCGTTGATTGGTGTTGGTACTGACGTGGGAGGCTCTGTACGAATCCCAGCTGCATGTAACGGGCTTTTCGGCGTAAAGCCTTCTCACGGCAGGGTCCCATTTGCAGGGCAAGAAGGTGGAACTAAGCCAGGATCTAGCAAGCTGGGCATCGAGGCCACTGCCGGTCCCATCACAACCAGCTTAAGAGATTGTGAGCTGTTCTTGCGAGTCGTGGCAGACAGTCACCCCGAATCGTTTGACCCAGAGGTGGTGGCTCAGTCCTGGGAACGGCAAGTGCCACTAGATACGAGAAAGCCACTTCGTGTTGGGATCGTCCGGACAGATGGGTTAGTTTGCCCAAATATGACCTCTCCCGAGCGAGACGATTAGCTGACCGCTCGTGCTCTTTGATACACCAGACAGACTAAGCCTCTGCCGCCCATAGAACGGTTGTTGGACCGCGTTGCACGGACGCTTCAGGCATCAAGGAGTTCCGTCGAAGTCGTGGACGTCGATGCCTCGAAGATCCTGTCGCAAATCCTGAAGACCTTCAATGGGATCATTTCTATTGATGGAGCGAACTCCTGGTTTGACCTTCTAGAAGCAACCCAGGAACCTCTCTCTCCGTGGTTGAAGGGGCGACTGACCAGGAGACCTCAGAAATCATTGGACGAGGTCCGCAGGCTGCAGGCTCAGAAGCTCGAGCTGCAGCTTCTATGAGCCATTTCAAGAACGCCAACAGTGTGTGTGGCATAGCCACACCAAAGTGATGAGCAAGTCTTGCCACTCACAGATGCCAGAGCATCTCAGAAAAGCAGCCATCATCGTTGCTCGGTTTCTTTACCACAATGACTCGTGTCTCGAGGCTTCCTGGAAGTGTGAATATCGAATCCCGCAGCGATCTCCTGGGCAATGACTGAGTTTTGCTCAAAATGTGGAATCGATGAGGTCTACAAAACATCGAAAACGAATCAAGAGTCCCGCCGAGGAAGAGTCTCGTAGGTAGCTTGCATCTCCTTTGATCTCACACTCGCCCCTCAGATCGGAGAATTCGTGCCTTCTAGGCGCAAATTGGCTACCTTTGTGTACAGGATATTGTGGGTCAAGTACAGTAGAGTCTCCAAAAGTGTTCGGACTCTGACATGCAATGGTAGGATCCAAAGCCATCGAGAGTTATAGGTCGACTACATTGACAAGGCTCGCCATCAGACTGATTGCAATACATCCAGACACCAGAAGAATCATCCTCCCAAGGCTACCATCCTCGACAATCGGCCCCCAATTGTGCTCCTTGACAGCTTCGTCAGGAACTCAATACTTCCAGCCGTCCGGCCCTCGCCCGGGCCCGAGATCCCTGCCACCACGAAGCATGTACATGAGGAGCTCGTACGAACACGCAACTGCCCAAAACGGTTCGACCCCGAGGACGGTATCTAACTTGATATCCGAAGAGCGATTAATCAATAAGTATGATGCTGTGCATATAGGAAGGAGACGGTAGGTATGATGGCAGAGACAAGGAACTAGGAAGATGAATCCAATAATCTCCGGGATATCAAGTAGGCCGGCTCGCAAGCAAAATAGTGTCCACCGAGAAGAACAAAGTAGGGCTGTGGTCCGACCATCTGGTCTTGTGCTCTCCTTGACCGATGCTCTACTAGGCCAGACCAGTTCGCATATCGTTGCGATGGTCCTTCTCCAGCCTAGCCCTTGCACCAATGCTGGGTTATTATACTTGCAGGCTCATGGTGGCGAGCATGAAGATCAAGACTTGCTAAGCAAGACGGAGAATTTGACGTTTGGGTCTTAATATTGGCGCAGGGAGCCATGACCATGTGAGGGATATATTGCGAGCGACTCGACCACGTCAACGGCCGAGAGAAGAGACGACTTCGATCAGACTATCACAATCATGGAAAGAATGGCAGATAGAAACATGATGTGAATCAAAGCGGGGAGGTCACAAGAGGAGCTGCGAAGCTCTTCAGGTTGAGAGACCAAGATCTGAAGATTGATGTGTACATCGAGTCCTCACGAGCAGGACGAATGCGCGCCGTTGTTGCAAACATCATTGAAAGACAAATATGTATGGCGTGCAACTCCGCTCAAGTCCCAGGACATTCGTTCACCTCACCGAATGCCTCAACACGTACAGGGCGCGGACCACAATGACAATAACAATGTATCCTGTCCCCTTCATTTCGAGTATTGCTGAAAACAAGCGTTGACAGGAACGGACTGCGAAGCACTATCTATCGCCAGATCGAAACACAAGGCACATTACTCACGTAGACTTCATCGCAGTCGCCACCGCGAGCGAGAGTAATCAAGCACCTCACATATTACCGTGAAGCGCAAGTAAAACTGATGATTACAAGAGCTTCCTCCACGCGTACCAAAGCAGCTCGTGATCCTACAGGAAAAGTGGTCGAGCTCATTCTTCCTTCTGAACTAAACGCCCTCGAACATACAGCCTCACAGCAGAACTAGAGAAGCATAATGAAAGAGTCGACTGCAAGGATAATGAGACGACAAGCAGTGACAAGGTCGAATAGCGATAGACCAAGAGCAGTCTATTTCGTGCAGGTCAGGCTTCTGAACTCTGTTCGATACTTCATCGAACGTCGAGCATCAATCGAGGCTTGATATACATTAGAACATTCACTAGGAGTATAATCAAGGCAAGAGAAGGGAGAGGCACTAGGTATATCAAAGGGTGCGAGTTATGACTCCGTGTATTGAGAGTATCTAGGCTCGGCAGCTCAGATACAGTAGATGTGTCGTGTTCTTTGCTTTTCGAGTCGACAGCCTCTCCTTCTGAGACATACGCCGGCCCTCCTAGTCTCCGCTTTTGAGCCAGAGAGCGGCATTGATGTGTTCGAAGATAGGCAACAAGTTGTCTTGACATTCGGTCTCAAGCTGTGCCTTGACTGTAATGGCTGTGCTCTAGAGGCACAATGAGTACATGTAAAGACATTTCAAGGTCGCATAGTCTTCAAAACATGTCATAAAGTGGCATTCAAATGCACCAGAAACAGTTCAAATGCTCTATTCGACAAGCGTCGTCATGAACCATGGACGAGAGCAAGATATGGATCTGACATGGTTTTGCCCTAGCGAGAATGCCAATGAGCTCTGGTTGCTGCAACAGGTATCGTAAACTTTTGCTATCCATTGACCAACGCCAGTTTCATACCATGCTCCTTCATGCTAAAACGCAGCTTGCTATGATCTCCAGCTTTCCATCGCCTAGCTGCCGTTGACTTGGTTCTCCAGACCCGCAACAATCTTACTTGAAGCATCAGGAGCACTTTCTGGCGCGCCATTCAATGCGCGTTGCTCCTGTCTGAGGTCAGGCCCAACCTCAAGGTGCTCAGTATTTGATCGTTTGGGCGTAAACGGGACCGGCGTGCCGGGTCTCGATGTGAGGAACTGAAAGGTCTTGTTAGCCATTTCGCGAGATGAATCCGGCAATTCTGAACCTACCGAAGATGCTGCACCCAGTAATGCTATCAAAGAGCTTTGCACCACGTCCTCATGAATTCCGACGCCCCAGACTTTCTGCGCAGCACCGGCAGCTGTACATTCTATGTAAGTTGCAGCTTGGGTGTCAACTCGCTTTCCAATCTGTCGCTCGATGGCATGCTCTTTGTAGTCCACGACATCCAAGTCGATACCCAAGACTTTCAGAGCGTTGGCTAAAGCAGAGAGGGCACCGTTTCCGACACCTTCAACCTTATGCTCATGTCCGTCGATTTCAATCACGCCCTTGAACTTTCTCCGGAGGTTGCGATTCGAGGCAGTCTTGCCCTTCTCAGGCGGAGCAGGAGAGGATGAGCGGTCTGTTGTGATGTCGTAATCTACCAAGCCAAAGCGTGGGTTTCTGTTAAGATGATACGCTTCCACAAACAGATCCTTGATCTCGTTTGCCAGGAGCTCACGTCCCAGCATATCTGTCTCTCGCTGAACGACCTTGGAAAACGCGACTTGAAGACCGCGAGGCAAATCGAGCTCGAGTGTTCGTTTGATGATCCAGGCAACGCCGCCTTTCCCGGACTGACTGTTGACTCGAATGACAGCCTCATACGTTCTGCCGATGTCTTGTGGGTCCAGTGGGAGGTAAGGCATGACCCACGGGTCTTCATGACCAGCTCTTTGCTTGTCTCTAAGATTGAAACCTTTCTTGATGGCATCTTGATGTGAACCAGAGAAGGCGCATGTGACCAGAGATCCACCGTATGGCGCGCGCTGATGCACCGGGATCTTGTTGCTCTTCTCTACAATGTCGATCACGCTGTTGATGTCGGAAAAGTCGATGCCGGGATGAATGCCTTGGGTGTACAGGTTTAAAGCCAAAGTCACGAGGTCAACGTTTCCTGTTCGCTCGCCATTTCCGAACAGAGTGCCTTCAACTCTGTCTGCACCAGCCATCTGTGCCAATTCTGCGGCAGCAACTGCGCAACCTCTATCGTTGTGTGGGTGCAGAGATATCGCAACTTCCTCGCGCTCGGAGATGTGGGTATGGAAGTATTCGATTTGATCGGCGTACACGTTCGGTGTGCTCATCTCGACTGTTGCGGGCAGATTGAAAATGATTGGATTCTCCTTGGAAGGCTCCCACGCCGCCTTCACAGCTTCGCAGATCTGGATCACGTACTCTGGATCGGAGTCAGAGAAAGTTTCCGGCGAGAACTCGTATGCCCATTCTGTGCCTGCAGTGCTCGGGTCGTCCTTTGTAATTGATCGAGCGTACTTGGTACACTCAACAGCCAGCTCAATTTGCTGCTCGTTGTTCATGCCGAACACAATCTGTTGGAAGCAAGGGCTTGTGGCAACGTATAGATGCAGAATAGCCTTCTTCGCACCCTTCAGACTGTCGATAGTCCGCCTGATCAACTCTTTTCGGCACGGCGACAGAACCTGCAGCCACACATCATCATTCACTGCGCCTGGAGTCGTTACCAGTTTCCGCGTAAAATCGTAGTCTGTATCTCCCGACGAGGGATATGAGATCTCAATTTCCTTGTAACCAAGCTTCTGCAGCATCTGAAAATACCGCCACTTCTGCTCGCCGTCCATCGGGTCAACCAGCGACTGGTTGCCATCGCGCAAATCCGTTGCCAGCCATCGCGGCACCTTGTCGAGGGTCTTGGTGGGCCATTGGCGATTCTCGAGCTTCAATGGCTTGAACCGGCGATATTTCTTGGAGGGGTCTTTCAGCCTAGACGTCTCTGGTCAGTACCTTGGTGGGCCATGGGCATTGGAGCGCAAATGTTCACGAACATTCCCGTCATTTTGAATCTGCAGCCGAGGCTGGAAAGTCAAAATTTATTTCTCTGCCGATGTCAAAGTAGAACGCACAATGCTCTACAAGCACAGCAGGGCAGAAAGTGGTAAGGACTGAGATCGTGAAATGTTTACAGCACCGTGTCTCGCTTTGCTCGGCTTAAGAGTCAACAAGTGCGGTATGAGTCGAATAAAATTGACATTGACAAAATGGAGGGGTCTTAATGCAGGCATCCCTTTGAAATTTCGACGGCTGGAGTCGTTCATGCACTAACCCCTGTATAACAAGGGTATGTAGGACGTACTACACTATAGATAGTATAGTAAATAGTCGCTTACAGGGCTAGTATTAGGGATAGTATTATCTCTAACTAAGGTCTAGCGAACCTCGCTCTATAACTAGCTCTTCTTTAACTCGTTAAGTATCTAATTAACTTTAAGGCTTAAAGCCTATTCTTAACCCGCTCTTTTATATAAATATCTTCTTCTTAGTATTTAGCTGTAGCTATATTCGACGACGATAGGCACTAGTCCGATATTAATAATAATACTATATACGATATAGGTACTCTTAGAGTAGAGCTAGAAGAAGAATTTAACGAGATTACAGTATAGGAGGTTATTACTAGTTACGAGAATATTCGAGCAAGTTATAGTATAGAATACGAGCTAAACAGAAGAGATAATAAGCCTCTCGTTACTAGCGATATTATTAATAGTATAGTAGTTAATAAAGTACTACTAGATATTAAGAACCTAGCGAAGGCTCTAGATTAGTCGAAGTTAATAGATAGAGTAAATTACGTGCCTTTATAAGGTATTAAATACTAGCTAGAAGTACGTCTACCTTCGAATAAGGACTTCTTTAAGGGCGTAGATTACTATAGTAAGTCGTATAAGAAGTTAACTTCTAAGGACGTATTTAATATACTAAAGCGCTTCTTCTAGTAGTTATAGATTAATAAGATCTACGAGAAGTTAGTATTATATACTAATAAGTATACTCGAGAGTCTAAGTTTAAGAGAGTAAACAATAGGACTAGAGTAATTAAGACTATAGTTTCTAGTATAAAGTAGACGAAGATATACCTATACGAGATAAAGATCTTCGTAGGAATAATTATCTATATATTAGCTATTTAAATAGACGATAAGTCGGACTTCTAGCGTACTAATAGATACTAGCCTTCTTATAATATTACTAAGAATATGTCCGAGAAGCGCTTTAAGTAGCTAAAGGCGTATCTATAGTATAGCGAGCCTATCGAGTCGAATAAGGGTAACCTACTATAGTTATAGGTTTAATAGTTAGCTAATTAGCTAAGAGATTAAATCTAGAAGATTTATATACCTAGTACTAACGTTAGCCTTAATAAGGTTCTTATACGCTTTACTAGACGCTCTTCTTATATAATAATAATAAAGAGTAAGCCCTACCCTATCGGCTATTATATACTAGCTCTATATTATACTAGATTTATCGTTTCTTAGCTATTCTCGTTACCTACTAAGAAATAGGGATTTAAGAAGGTAAGGATACCTACTAGCTTCGAGGGTCTAGTTCTAGTATAAGAAGAGCTCTCTAATACTTAAAAAAAGTAGTACTCGTAGCGCTAGTATCGCGCTATAAGATCTAATAGTTAGAAGGGTAGTACTAGTCGTAGAAGTAGTTAGAATATTAATATAGGAGTAAGAGTTAATCCTCCGCTAAGCTTTTATAAGCTTACTAATCTTTACGCGAAGCCGCTAGTAGAAATAACTAGACTAACTATAGGCTCCGCTACGTAGCCTATAAACCTTAAGTCTTAATTATCTAGGCTTTATAAGGTAGTATTATCTCTCTTATTATAACTACTATCTTAGGAGCGGTTCTACTATATTTATATAGACAATCTATTTAATAATATCCCTCTCTTTACTATCCTACGATAGTATAGTATCGCTACTATAGGTACGGTATATATAGGCTCGAAGAGTTAGCTATAGGCGGGTACCTCGTTCTTTATATACTTAGGTAAGACTATTAACCTTTATCGCAAGTCGACGAGGTTTCCCTTCGATATAGTACTTTATAAAGCTATTTATAACGTCGCGGTACCTATCTAGTAGGATAGAAATCTCGTTTAAATACTAACGACTAGATACTAGCCTATAGACTAAGAATCGAGGTAGAGACGTAAGCTAAGAGATACTAATACCTATATTCGTAACTATATACGTCTATACTAGACCGAAGGTATTAAGCTTAAGAACATACCTAAATACGCTACTTATTATAATAATTATATAGGTAGCGTAGATATCTATAATTAGCTTAGGTTCTATTATAGTACTTAATATAAGGCCTTTAAGCTATAGTATCTACTATTTTACTTCCTCCTCGACGCGGCTATAATTAACTCTTATCTCCTATACCGTAATAAGGTAACCGCTAGCGCTATACGAGATCTAATACTTATACGCTAGCGAGACTATTAAATGCGACTTACCTAGAACCTAGTTTAAGATAGTATAGCTATATTAGAGCCTATTCGAATAGCTAAGCGAGAGGTAGTAATAGCTATAGCGAGAAGCCTACCTTATACTCTAGAGGGTCGATTTACGAGTAGATACTCTTACTTAAATTATAATACTAGCTCGCCTCGTCTACGCTACTACTACTTTAAAGTAGGCGACTTACTACTAGATAAAGTACTATAGCTTAATCGTAGCTATAAGTATATAATAAAAGTTACTCTTATAAAGCCGAAGAAGTACTAGCTCTATAGGTTTATAAGGACTAGCTAGTAGCTTAAATAGTAGCCTCTTATACTATAAGGTAGACGAGAATACGACGCCTCGAAGACCTACCTTAATTATAAACCTAAATACAACCTATACGATATCTATTAGTTTAACTAGTATAACGTTAATAACTTAAAGGCCTATCGAGAAGCTTAGAAGCTATCGTTTACTAATAAGAGACCCTTAACTACTATATCTTCTACGAGTACTTTAGCTATTATAACGCCGACTTAAAGGCCTTCTATTAAGCCTATAGTAACGACGATAATAATAACTTTATTACCTTTACTTCCGTTATTAAATCTACTAGATTAGCTACTAACTAATTAAACTCGGAGGCTCTAACAACCTCTTCCTTACTTTAAGAACCTACTTAGCTCTTAACCTCTTCTTCCTTATATATAGCCTACGCTTACTACTACTACTATATATTTAAATCTACTCTTAAGTCCTTTACCTACGTTTCTACCTACTTA